>OVBX01002302.1:0-20876 GCA_900406325.1 Erucastrum elatum | reverse complement strand
TGGGCTACAGATTAAGGGAAAGAAGATTTGGGCCAGATAATACAATCAAATACAATAATGATCCAGCATTTTTAGAGAGGACATGTGGCATTTTTTCCCCCTATGGAGAAAAAAAAGTCAACTTTATTATATAAGATAAGTTCAGTTAACTGGGCCAAGTTTTGAAGATAAGTAACAATCATACATAATTAAGCAGAACTGATCGATAATGTGAACGACAATGTCAATTTACAACAGACGGACAACACGCAACAGTCTTTTCTTTTTAGTTTTGTTTTGACATAACAGAACACATCAGAAGGCTTTTCATTTCTGAAGCAAAGCCTTCTTTTGGTCATATAACCTTTCTTATTGTTGTTTTTTTTAAGAATATGCTCCCACACTTTTGAACTTCTGATTCGGTAATATATAACAGACTTCCACAATGAGAAACATCTTCATGTCTCTACAAAGAAAAGAAAGAACAAAACAAGAACTTAGATGTAGAGGGGAAAAAACTGAATCAGTACATCAAGGTAGGGGTCAAACATATACCTTTGCCAACAAAATGCTGGCACTTGTTTTATTAGCTAGAACCAGAACCAGCCGCACATGTTCCCTTGACAACTCTTTCATTCAAAGAATGTTCATCACTCGCTTCTGGTCTTCTACTATGCTCATTGTTTCCCTCACCAGGAGTGTTTTGATTTTCTGAGCCATTTGATGAAACAGACGCAGTGCCAGGTCTACTACTAGTACTGTTTTCTCTCGTTTCTAGACGTTCCATCATGCGGGACACAGTGGCGATTCCAGCACTGACCTCTCTTTTAACCTCAGAGCCAAGATCTGCCATGGACGTGTTGCGAGAGAAGAATCTGTCTTTCCAGTTCCTTGTGTTCTTTGATATAGACTCTTTGTATCTACATTTGTGCATCAAGAACCACTTAGAATAGGTAAAAGTTATAAACAAAAGATAGAGATGGGGTACCTAGTGGAGACAGCGTTTAGTCTAGACTTTAAAGATTCTGAAAACGATTGGAGTTCAGATGATCCAGCTCTATCTTGATCACTTGAAGAGGATTGATTAAGAGATCTGTGTATGGTAAAAACAAAGAAATGCTCAGATTGGCTGCGTGTGATTAAATTGTAATAAGAGACAGGTTCAGACCTGCTGTTTGAACCAGATGCCGAAGGAGAAAGGTTTGTGACTGTGTTTGACTGAAGAGGACCCTCCCCTATATTAGTACTGTGAGGAAGGTTAGTGACAGTGTCACTCTCATCTCTCTGAGATGGAGAGGAAGGCATTGGAGGATGAGGAGAAGCATTAGGATGCTGAGAGTACACCATATACTGTGGATGACCACCTTGAGTTGATGACCTGCTTCTGTGCCCTTCCCTTCTTGCCCCATGCCTTGTTCGTCCCATAGCAGCAGCAGCTGCCAAGTGCTGTATGATCCGCTCTTCAATCTCCAAGTTATCCACATTCTCTGGGAGCTGCATTTAAGAACAAATTTGTAACAAAAAGATGGACCTCTCTGTTTAGATAACTTGCTAGCAAAGAGATGTAATCAAAGTCAAAATGATAATAAGAAAGAGTCACATACATGTTGTAACTCAAAACCGCCAAAAGTTGAATGAAGAAAAACGGTGGCGTTTATAGGTGGATTCAAGCGGAAGTTCCTCTCCTGTACAACAGCCTCAAGCAGCTCCTGACTGGAAACAAAGAGAGCACATATAGCTGAGACCTCTATCAATCAAGGATGCATCATTGTAAAGTATTAACCAAGTAAATTGTATTACAAGGTGACCGAAAAAAATTAACCTTCTGGGGTCTTTGAGACTAATAGATTGCCAACACATTGGGCACTGTGAACTCCTTTGACACCTGACAAATATTATACAAAGCTTGAGTTATTTGATTATTCTAAAGAGTTTCATTTTCGAGTTTGGAGAGAGCTTACCACTCAAGAATGCATTGGAGATGATAATCATGCTTGCAACTAGTCAACTGCAGAGAGAAAGAGAGATAACAAAAAAACGAATAAATACGAATTAAATGGGAATATAAAATCTAATTTTGTTTTTGAGATACATAACAGTTGATGGCTCGGATTCGCAGAAGGCTTCAAGGCAGATGCTGCAAGCATCATCACAAGAATCCTGGATTCCTCCTTGCACAAAAGCTGCTGCCGATATCAGATGTTCCTCAGACGACGTCGTATCATCAACTCCCTGAAACTGAATTTTTTTCAATAACGCAAAAATCCAAAGAGCAAAGACGTGAATATAGAGAAACTGAGCACAATTCAACCCGGCTTCGAATACCAAAAGCATCGTTTTTCAGAAGAATTATGCAATTACGATGAATCAGATCAATTGAAACGGTAAAAGGAACAAATAAAACTAACCTCCATGATGAGCGAAGAAAGAGAAAACTAAAGGGAGATGATCAAGACGATCGAAGAAATCAATAAATCTAGGGTTGTGAGAGAAAACAAAACCCTAGATTCATGAAGAGCGAAGATAATGGAGATGGAAATGATTATGGAGAAGAAGAAAAAGACAAAAGACTGAAACTTTTCTTCTCTTGCGCGTGGTCTCTATTCTCTCACACGACCTTCGTTTTTTTTCTTTATTTAAATTTAATTCAGACCACTACACGAAAAGACAACGACTGGGTCCCGGATTGCGACAGGTGTTTCCTTCTCTCTTGTTGAGTTCTTTTGCTTTTTTATCTGTACTTTCGGTTTTCACCTCATTCCGACAACAAGATTTTTCAATCTTGGTCGGGAAAGGAAAATACGAGAATGAATAGTTATGTCCGTGTAAGAAAAAAATCAAAACTACATTCTACAAGAACAAGATATTTAGACAAAAGTGGGAGAAAAAAATTCAAAAAATTATAAAATCTGGTGTTTATTAAATTAATAAATCTGGTTCACGTTGAAAATACAAAATCTGATTTATAATTAAATATCAAATCTAATTTACATAAAGAATATCTAAAATAAATATTGTATTTGTCTCTTAATATACTTACAGCAGCACTCATGTTGTTTTTCTAAGTTTATAATCAATCGACAAAGGTAGGAGAAGGAAAATTTGTGAAATTAGTGTATGCTTCTAGTAGTCAAATTATATAGGAGGAGATAACGCACCTTTTATACTCACATATTTAGATTGGTGCTACTCACAGATTTTAGATTTGTGCACATAATATTGCATATTTTAAAATTAAAATGCCATTACCTATACACCTAAATAAATTTCAACTAATAAAAGATAAATTAAATTATACAAAAAAATATGTAACATATAAAACTAATAAATTCGCGTTGAAATTTTAAAACAAATATTATTTTGAAAAGAAAAATTATTCTACAACGAAGATAACTAAAATGAAACAGAAGAAATAAAGTAAGCTGAAAGAATTTAGACAATAGGTGAATCTATGTTACAAACTAGGAAGTAAAACCGAAGACTGATCTTGACGTAAGGGTTGAAAGAAGTCTTAACAGACCTCTGTTGATTCCTCTACCTTCCAATGTAGCCGAGACGATGAAGGACCACTGCTAAAACGAGCATGCATATTGCAAATATCAACCCGCCTTTCCCAAGCAACCACTTCTTTGCTTTCTTCGCTTTCTCTATCCCTGTTTGTGCCCTATCCGCCCATCTCATCTGCAAACATTTATAGTTTCAGACAAATGAGATAAGAACTAATACAGTCCGTTCTGCAATGTTTATGTTTTCACATCAATGCTTACCATTTTCTCCAAGGCTTCAGGAGAAAGAGAAGCCATGGCTTCCTGAGCTTTTGCAGCATCTTCTTGAGACAGCTTCATTCCGAATTGTTCACTCATGCTAGCCATCATCTCCGGATTCATGTTCTTTATCATAGAAGTAAACATCTACCCAAGAAAAAAGATAAAAATACTAAATATATGAACATCTATCACATTTATGTTTCCTAATCATGTAAAAGTATAAACAAGAACCTGTCGCATCGCTGGATCTTTCATTTGGTTTCTCATCTGTTCCTGCAAGTCAGCAGGCGGTCCAGAAGCGATGCTTGGTTCTAAACCGCTTCTTGGAGCCACGAAGGAACTATCCGAAGAACTAGACTCACCTGCAAAACTACTCGCTCCTAAACTTTCCCGTGGGTCATTTGCTTCTGCATCATTGTTTGACGTTGAAACTGGAGCTTTTGCTTTCAAAGATGATGCCATGTTAAACATCCTCTCGCGCTCTTCTGTTGACATCTTACTCATCATATCAGACGCTAGTTTAAGCATGTCTGGTGTGGGTGCAAACCCGTTTCCTCCGGATGGAGTGAAAGGGTTGTCTCCTTTGAACGAGGAGGCTGTCTGGACCATTTTTTGAATCTCTTCAGGAGACATTTTGCCTATCATGCTGGAGGCGGTTTTGAACATGTCCGGTGACATGTCTCCAGCTTTGCCTCCGCTTAAAGAAGCAAGGGTTTCGGGATCAGTTTTTGAAATGAAGTTCTGAAACGTTCTGCAAAGCCAAATGAGTAATGTCTTCAAGTGATAATTGGGAAACAAGTAGACGAAAAACACAATCTATAAAGTAGTCTGGAATGGTGTTGAACCTGATTGCTTCCGGATCATCTCTGAGAGCCTGCAATCCATCAACATCGGTGTTGCTTTCTCGTTGTGTCCCACTGACCTCTTTAGACGGTTTTTTATTTTCTCCAGCATTTTCTTCTGTTATTTCTTCAACCACCACACCTATTAACCAAACAAGATTACAATATTCAGTTGTTTCGCCCCATCCATGGATGAACCAGATCATTGATGCAGCTAAGAAACGTCTGATTTGACAGAATAACACCATTTATTATTTAGAGCAATTGATAAGAGGAAAAAATTATAATACCTCTTGCTGATGCCTTGCCAGGGCCTTCAACAGCCAATCTTTCTTTAACATTTCTGCACAAAAAAAAAAAAAAAAGTGAAACGATATCTAATTTAAAAATGTTGATGTTAAAACCTCTGAAACAAGCAGAGCTGGAAAGCATGACACTACCAGTCATAAAAAATACATACCTTAGCACATCCGCAATAGTCTCATCTTCAGGGGAAACTTCATGGGCCTTGCTTAGATCGGAGACGGCATCCTTATAGTTTTATACAATCAATGAGAAAACATGGTCAGGATATATTTACATATCAACAAGAAATCAAGAGAAACTTCGATAAGCAACAGAAGAACTCACTTCAAACTGTCCCAGATCTCTGTAGGCTTGACCTCTCCTGTATAGGGCTTTGACATTTGTTGCATCATATGCCAAAACCTGAATTAAACGTAATAATGCAAATTCATCAGAACAGAGTGAATACATGATGACATCGATGTGTTACATCTATAAAAACAAAGAAACTAATAGATTGCCATCTCTCTTTTCCAAGACATGTTAGCATCTACAAATGTATATAAAGTTGAAACATAAGCAAGGTGTAGCATACCTCGGAACCTTCCTTTATGCACTCTTCATGCTGATTCGTCTTCAAATAACATGACATCAGATTTAGCGAACAAGCCAACAAGAGCGCTCCCCCTTTAGAAGATGGAATGTCCTTCAGATTGGTCTTCGCCTATAATATTTTCCAGGAGAATTTGCATATAAAATACAGATAAAACTCTACTTAATTTCAAAAAAAAAAAAAGAACTCAAAAGTCAATTAGCACGGCAAAAGATATGTACGCAGGCTTACACGCAAATATTTTTCTGCAGCACCACTGAAATTTCCTCGGCTATGAAGCTCATTACCCTGCCAAATATAGTAACAATACGGTTTCAAGATCAAGCAACCACAGAGATAAATACAACAAAATCAAAGATTCCAAATTACCTGTTTCTTCAGCATCTGAGCTGCGTTTATCTGATAAGTGAACTGAGCATCAGCCTGAACACGCATAGCAGCAATCTCTTCAGGGGAAGCGTTGGCCATCTTCTCGCCGATCTGAGCCATATCCTCAGGGCGAGTATGCTTGAGCTGTTCAGCAGCTTGTCTCAAATCTTCAGGCCTCATGTTGTTCATACTCTCTGTTGCCATTTTCATCAAATCTGGATTCGACATCATCTGTAATTATAACAATTGACATAAGATAACAGAGTGAACATCACCTAGAACAGTTAATCAAAACAAAAAAAAAAAGTTTATTTGGTTCCGGTCGTATTCAGTCCTGACTTTTGTTTCCAAAACACATACAAGTACTTATGTCTGTCCGTACAGAAAACAACTACAAAGACTTTAACTTTGGTGAATTGTTTCTCTCAAGAGAACATAATTGTAGAAACATTGCATTTTAACAAAGAATTTGAAAACTACGTAGCTAAGGCAATAACATTAGCGTTAAAACTGAATCCAATTATAAATAGGGCGATTATAAGTTTTGAATCAATTGTGACAATCACATCAATCAAATTAAGAAAAACAATAGAAAAGAAGAGGAGAAACCTGTTGTTGGATTCTAGCGAAATCAGCAGGAGTCATACGGCTCATCTGATCTTGAGCGAGCCGGATCATCTCCGGATCCATCATCCCGTTAAACATCCTTCTTCTTCCCGGTTCTCTGTGATCAGATCGGAGAAAACGAACAAACCTCCACCGCAAATTCAAATCGAAACTCGCCGGAGCCAATTCGAAAACAGAGAGATTGCGAATCGGAAAATCGAGGAGAATTGTTTGTTCGTCGATGTACTTTCCTATATTAACATATAAAAAGAGATTTACATATTTTACCGACCGAACATGCCTTGAGTTCATAATGACATGTTTACCCTTCCACTATAACGAGGTAATGACGTGTCATCATTATTAAATAACTAACTATTTGTAGTAGTACTAATTAGCGTCCGATAATTATGATTAATGTGTGCATGTCCTTCTCCATGTTTGGAGAACGATGTCATGTGAGGAAATAAATTAATGCATAATGTTGGTGTTGGGCTTCCAGTCAAGATCCGGCCCAAAGAAACAAAATACAAACTGTATTAACATAAGTCCGGTTCATTAAAGCCTGATAACGAATCAGATAAGACTGTTGGGTAACTTGAGCTAATAAGACCAAGTTCGTGGAAGTGATCGAGCAAACAAGAAGTTGGCCATCAAGTATCATGGCAGTGGCAAATCTAGCAACATTTTATCATCAGGGTTATAGTCATTGCAGGGCAAGTAAGCCAAAAGTTATCAGGTAAAGAAAAAAACTAAGCTCGATGGTAAAAGAAGAAAAATTGTTAGGGGGGGTGGCGGAAGGAAACAGACTCGTTCGACTGTTGTCGGGACGTGGAGATCTCACGTGGCAGTCTCACTCTCATTGGTTCCTTAATGTCGGCCCACGTGGCACCACTTGTCAATGTAACCTCTCCTCTCTTTACATCATCAACTTGTACGGTTGCCTCTCTGAGTAAGATGCGTCACATCAGTTCTCATCCTAACCTTACATTAACGGAAACCCGCTCTTTCGGCTTTGTTTTTTTGTGATTATATCAGAGTTCAGCAATGATATACTAGTACTAATCTCAAAAAAAAAATCAAGAAAATAGAACATGATTGGAAATATGAACAGTGTTTAACTACTATAAAACAAGAGTTAGTTGCACTCTCACCGACTGTCTGAGAAAAAAAAAAAACTCTGCCAAAGAGAAATAAAAGGAGAAAAAATTGGGTAACAATTGCCAATTTGCCATACCTTCAGAGTAATACTCAGACTTTTATATCTATATTATAGAACCAAAATCATAATTCCACATTTAAATCTTTTTGAGCCGCAATTCATTTTATTCAACGTCACCGGGGACCCAAATGTAGTTATTGGTATATAGTATAAGTTTCAACCAACGTATTTACACTGTAATATACAAATGCATTAATTTATTACATTTGCACGACAAATACAATTGACTCATGATACACATAAACTTATTAAAGAGTAAACCTAATTTAGAGTGAGACAGGACTCTGACCCAAAGCAAGAATCATTAAAATAATTTTAATCTTGATCGACAAAACAAAACTTAGCACTGGATTCAAACCACCTTTATTCTTTAGATTAAAATTTCCGAAGGTCGATTCTACACTTAGAAGAGATTACGGGTGTAACGTAGAGAATTTCCACTACTAACAAAAAAAAACATTTTTTCGACCGAGTACATCATAGTGTGTGAAAATAATTATAAGCATTGTCAATGAAAGGTGAGAGTTGAATTTGAAAGAAAATTCTGGATTTGGATCCCACTATTGCTTGCGGACACACTTTCCCCATACCTCCTCTGTTTCTCTCACAGTCTGCTGATGTCATAATTTCAATCTCTACAACAACTTTTTCTTGTGAAATAAATAATGTTACTATACTACATCAAATTCTGCATGCATTAATAAATAAATGGACAATTGGCTAATTTTAGTCAAATAAAGCTCAAACTAAGTTGACAAAAAAAAAAAAGCTCAAACTATAGTTTGCGTGTAGTCAGCTGTAGATTTTCTTTAAGGTCATCAAATCGAAATCGGTCAGATCTATTTTCTCCTTACTGTGGTTATAACATTTTTTAATATAGGTATTGAACTTTCCAAATATATATCAAAAGAGAGCGGTAGAACATTTGCATCGTAAGACCATCTCCATCAAGGGGTTCAAAAAAGAGTTCTAACCAAATAAAGATAAAAAAATAAATGAAAAATGGGAAAAAAGGCCAGAACCGGACCTTTATGTGAAGGCTGTAGAAATGCTAAAGAACCTTTACGTGTCACGTTTTTATTTGGCCTCCCATCTCCTCTCTCTCTCTCTGGTTCTTCGTGTCACGGTTCTCTCTCTCTGATTCTTCGATCTTCTTCTCAATCTCATCGTCTCGATCGGTGGCTCGTTCTCATTGGACCGCAATTTTTTGTCTCTCACTCCGTCGCAGTCTGTCGTCTCTGTGTCGACCTTCTCTCTCGAAGAATCAGAGAGATAAGGTTACGTTAGAGGATCTTCCCCTTGTGTTGGTGAATTCACTCACCTCTGCGTTCAAGGAGAAAGAAATCAGAGAGATCTTACTGTCGCCTCCGTCGTCTCTCTCTCTTCGATATCAATCGCGGACGTCTCTCATCCGTAGGTGTCTTAATTTTTCATAAAAATTAATTTTTGTGATTCCTGTCTACACCCATCTTCACTACTTTCGATCTCAGTTCCCTTTATTTAGTTATGTAGATCAATTTTCCTATGTAAAGTTTTGATCTTTGTGTGGAAGTAGACAAGGGTTTATCTTCATGTCTTAAAAGATGCAGACTTTAAGTTTATTGGATTGGTTTGAACTGGTTGTGATGTCAAAGTCATCTTGTTTGATTGATAGGTGCTTTATTGGCTCTCTGGCCTCACCTGCACTGACGAGAACTTCATCATCAAGTCCGGAGCTCAACGTGCTACCTCTACACCCGGCATTGCTCTTGTTGTTCCAGATGCTTCTCCAAGTGAGCCACTTTATATTGTGTATTTGCGTTTTCTTACTTGATTTGTGTAGTAATCATCGTTTTCCTGATTGCAGGAAGACTAAATATTGAAGGGGAAGCAGATAATTCTTTCCAACAGCAGTGCTTTTCTTTCCAACACACTTCTTTTTGTGACTGAGTTAAGTGTTGGCGTCTTGGATCCTCGTGGTCGGTATGGTTCTTCTAGACTCTGTATACTTATTGTGTATACCATATTGCTTTGAGTCTGTTAACATTGTCCTTGATTAAGATTGTTTTGATTCATAGTGTCTTTATACGTGTGGCATTACATGTGATCGTATCATGTGATCGTATCATCTCTCTTTACCTTCATGTGTATCTCTTACCATTACATGTGATCATATCCCTCTCTTTTTACTCTATTAAGTATAAATGTTTTGTTCTTTCTTGCCTATTTCTTATCATTTCACCAACAAAATTGTCTTCAAATTTGGTTGAAAAAGGTTGAGGAAAAATAATTTAAGAACCCCATAGGAGTTCTCCCATTGGAGGAGAAAAATATTATCTCACCAACTAAAGTTCTAAACTTGCCAAATCACATAATATATTATTAATTTAATCATGAGGACTTCTAATGAGTTCTAATGGATGGAGATGGTCTAAGAGTAGATAAAAAGAAAAACAATATTCTAATTGAGCATTTGTTAATCTTCATCTAGATGTGGCTGGCCCCACTGTACTTGAAGACAAAAGCTTTTTACAGAAGGCTAGTGACATATGGATTCTCGTCCGTCATTTTAGACAATCACCAACACACAAAATTTCTCCTAATTATAGTATTATTCATTTTACCATGATTTGCAGAAGACAAAAGTTCAGCTATATAAAGAAAACAGGCATTTATGTTGTAAAACTAGTAATGGTGGTTCTCCACCTTAATGAAAATTTTATAGATGGCAAAAAAAAAAAAAAAAGAAAACAGGCATTTACTTTGCCCCTCTTTTGTTGAGTTGGAGGAAACTTTGGTCAGGTTTCACAAAAAAAAAAAGGAAACTTTGGTCAGTTACTGCCAAGTGCAAACGTTCCAAACTGAGCCATTTACGGTGAAGTTTAATAAGAAAAAATGGAAAGACGACTATTTTCACCCCAGTAAGAAATGTATACGATTTTTCAACCCCATCATAATTACATACCTTTTAAGTTTAACAATCTAGAAACTATTTTTACAGATGATAAAAATTAGAAATTATTTTTTACCTTAACTTTGAAGAACAAACTACTACCAACAAATCTATCTTATTAAAATTGAAGTACATTTTGGAATTGTTTGGAAATAAAATTAGTATTATATTAAAAGTTATATTTGGAAACAATGATAGTCATCCCATTAAATTCTATTTGAAAACAAGGATATTCATTTCATTAAATTATTGAATTAATATTTACATTTATTTTAGATTAAACATATCACTTAATAACAAAAAATATTCGCTGCATATAAATTAATTTCAAATACGCAACTAATATTTAATATATCATCTTGATACTCAAGCTACTATAATGTATACATATCATAAAAGTTTACATATTAAATATAAAATAATATATCATCTTGATCTAAAATAATATAAGTTTCGTCGATTAACTTTTTTTCAAAATGTATACATATTATAAAAACAAAAACATGTCCAATTCGGCGGGTTAAGATCTTGTAACGATTAAAAATTGGTTAATGTTTCCTAAACCCTAAATTTAACCAATGACTGACTTATTTAAACTAAATTATGACCCGATTAAAGAATTTAAACCAGATCAAATCAAACAAATAAATTGGATCTAATAAACAGATCCAAAAACCCGACTTAAGCAAACCAGAAAACTGTAAAAGTGTAAAAAAAATAGTCTATGTAGAAACAGATTTCGAACTTTTATCGTGTGTGAAAATAGATTGCTAAACTTAAAATAGTATTGCAAATAGTTGAAAGGTTATGTACATTGAACTATATGACAGTGATGGTGTAGAAACATGTCGTATTCCCTAACTTTATATATACATTTTGCCAAATGGGAAAGAAAAAGAACTCACACAAAAGATATAGAGATAAAATCTATAATATTGGGATAGAGCAGAGTATTTATATCACCCACGAGTCTTTGCTTCTTTCTCCTTCCTCATCACCTCTCCTCTCTCTTTTGTATTCGTTCCAGAGACATTTTTCTGATCTCATCATCAATCACAATCACTCAAACAAAGCCTTGAGAAATAAAGAAAAAAAAATGACCCAAGAGAAGGAACATGACCTAATAATGTAATTGTATCTTCTCAGTGAAAATCATTACTCTTTTAAATGGTCAGTTCACACAAGTAATAACCACGCGTCTGCACTACTTAATATCCAATATATCTCTCGTGAAGCAACAACTTGCTTCCTCCACCACCATGACTACCACAACAGATAGCAACGTCGGCAAAACGCAAACGCAGACGCACAAGAAACAGGTGAGAAGACGGCTCCATACGAGCCGTCCATACCAAGAGCGCCTCCTTAACATGGCCGAAGCTCGTCGAGAAATCGTCACCGCCTTAAAACAACACCGCGCTTCTATGAGACAAGCCGCCAAGATTCCACCGCCTGCACCGCCACATATTCATTTTTCAACGCCACCGCCTCCACCTCTTGCTCCGGATCCATTTTCTTGGTCGAACACACATCTCAACTTGCTCCTCCCCAACCAACCATTAGGGTTGAACCTCAACTTCCACGACTTCGAAGACTACATCCAAACCTCGTCCTCATCATCAACGTCCTCGAATTCATCCTCATCATCATCAGCAATATATCCGACGGCGAACCCACAAATATACTCGTCCCCTTCACCTCCCCTCCACACCTTCCCCGCCACATCTGAATCGGTTCCTCATCACCAGCCGCCGAAGCAGCTGATGGAATCAGAGAACAACATGGTGACGTCAGCTTGGTGGTCAGAGCTCATGACGAAGACGGAGGAAGATGACGTGTTCCCGAAGTTAAGTGACGTGATGAAGTTTCCTTCGTGGTTAAATCCAAAAGATGATGAAGAATTGTTTCATCCTTACAATCTCACCCATTACTCATCCCCTCACAATCCTTCTTTGTCCTGGTAATTTTTTTTTTTTGCTTGTAAGCTTGATTAATAAGAGATTTAAACATTTTCGGGTATATAGATCTTGTTTTAAGAAACTCTTTTTGCTGTATAATTTAAATGGGCCTAATTGATCAAAATATGGAAGAAAAGAGTGACTCAAATTCGTGGAAATTGGAAGGGTCCACATCGGTTTATTACATGGTCTGACGCTGTATGTTTTGCTTTTTTTGGTCCAATGATAGGCATCTATAAACTATCCTTACCCCCAAATTTGCTGAACTGTCCCCAAAACGGTCTTGACGTCATCCCACAATTATATTGTTGTGTTATCAATGACCATTGCTTTCTATTATTTGGCTTTGGTTCATTGATATAGTTTGTTGTTATTCTTATAGCTTGTGGTTATCTAATCTATAATTTTGATTGAATATGATATTATTTTTACAGTCTGGAGTTTGGAGATATTGAGGGCATGGATGGAGACGATTGGCTTGCTTGAACCACAAAGGTTGATGATTACTGTCTTCTTCTTTTTTTCAAACATGATGAATCAACTCTTTGGTTTTTTTTTCTTATTTCTTATTTATTTATTTGCTTCCTTTTATTTTATTTATTTTCGTTTGGAGACATAAGAACGACATTTTGAATTTTTAAAATTACCCATAATCCCTGCGGAGAGAAATGTTCTGTTTTGCAAAAGTCACATGAACGAAGCTTGTGTATCTATGATTTTCAGATTCTTGCTCTCAAGTCTCAACAAATGATTTCTAGCCTTGCTGTCTAAATTTTTTTTTTTTTTTGCTGTCTAAACTTTNTTTTTTTTTTTTTTTTTTTTTTTCATCTATTCCCATTTTATCATCATCTTTCTCATATCCAACTCTCAAATCGTCATCTCCTCAACCACTCTCGAACGATTCTTCCTCTTCCATTTCCAACGTATCACTATAACTAAGAATATATATCTCTTTTCCTTCCTCGGTACCCTGTAAAGCTCAGCAACTTCTCTTTCAAAAGTATCAAAGGAGACTTCTCAATCAGCTCCTTCCCTTTTTAAGCAATTCTGTCAATAAGACACTGAACATCCTCCCTCTCTCAGAGTCAGATACATAGAAGATACCACAATGCTTCAAGAATATCCTCATCTGCTTCTGCGGCATCACAAATCCCTCCTGAAATGGGTCAGATGATCTGGACCAATCTCTTCTCCAGTGTAAAACTAAATATCTCGTGCATAACAGCGATTTCTAGCTTGTCAAACTCCTTGGACGCAGCTTCGAGTCCACGACTCCACGTGCATCCGCATAATTAAGGAGACAAATAAGTTCGTTTCTGAAAATGGCGTTTGTATGTTCGTTCTCTTCGTCTTGTTATTTGTATATGGGCTCAAGAAAGCTCATTTGGTTCTCTTGTGGGCTTCTTCCATCTGTCTTTGAAAGAAATCATTCATTGACATTTCGTCAAACTTATATTTTGGATCCATCAACTCCTAAATGATTGTCTTTTGATGTTTGTAATCACCCTGTAGACTCGTGAGTCGTGACTTGGAGTTGTTAGTTTTCATATCTTTAATTTAAGTCATGTCATATCCGACCTCACTCTATAATTTACTGCAAAATGAAGTGGAAAAATGAATAATGAAGAAACAAAATCTTATGGAGTAATCATTTTTTTTTTTCATTACTTCATTTTTCACTCTATTTTGCAGTAAATTATGGAGTGAAGTTGAAGATGCTCTAAAAAACAATAAAACGAAATATCATGCTGGATCGTCAATAATTAGTTTATGTGAAAAAAAAAGATTTGTTGGTACATAATTACTCAAGAAGATGTAAGTTCTCAAGCTAGAATGATTTATATATAAACATAACGTAGTATAAAGTTTTAAATGTCACATTTTATCTTATAGAATGCAAAAAACGAGTATTTTATTTTTGACTTTAGAAACCATAGTATCCCCTACATAATTAATAATTTGTTAGTTTTTATATCAATAAGCATTGTTATGTGTATATATATATATATATATATATACACATGCGCATGCACTAGTACACTTTGAAAAGAAATACTTGCTTGAACATTATTGGCCAAAAAGAAATAAACCCCATTTTCTGAATGTCTATTACTTTACGGTCCATATAATATCTTAATTGTCTCAGAAAAAAATAATCAACATTGAAAGTGGTAGGAAACCTGCTAATGTTAACTCTTAAGCACGTCAGGTAACATGTTAAAAAAAAAAAAAGAGTACATCAAGTAACATTAAAAATAATAGTTGATATTTTTTTTTTCTTCTCGAGATAAAAGTTAATATACTGTAGATTCAGCGCAGAAAAGGGGGAAGAACCAAAATTCCTCCGGGACCTCCACAAGGGTAGCTTTCATGGAACGTGACACAATACTATGATATGATGTTGACCAAACACATGTTTCTCTATTAATTAATGAGTTAAAAGGATTTTTATATGGTAAAAAGAACTCGAACTGTACCAACCTATTTTTTGCTTTGCGTATGCAAGGGGGTATATTTAAAACAAGGTTACCGATTATACCTAACACGGTAACACCGTTTCAAAACTAATTAAATTACAGCTGCAGTGGTCTAGACTCTCTTTCAGACTAATTGCAATTATTCATCTTAGACAAACCGATTTAAATATTGTCACTGCTTGCAAATTTTCAATTCAGTATCAATTGATAACTGGCACTTTCTCAAAAGAAAATATCAATTGATGACTAATAAACTAATGTACATGTCTATTAGAAGTTATACTTGCGTTATTAATCACTCTCTTCAATACAAAGTTTCAATCAACCAAAGACAAAAACCTAAGCACTGCCTTCCTCTGAGATCACATGTTTCAGCTTATCTCAGCATGGTTTTTATGACATTAATTTAATGTAGAAAAAAACAGAAAACTATCATTTTAGTCATAAAAATGAAACTGAAAACTATCATCCTGAAGCAAAAAAAATATCAAAACCAAAATGTAAAAAAAAATATCAAACATTATAAATCCAATAGTGCTGCATCATCTATCTACTCATAGTCTAATTTAACATGCTCCAATCTCCTGCTAAAGTTATATATAGAGGACTAAAGCCGTGATTTTATTGGTTGGTGAAAAAAGTTAGCACATGCTTGTGAAACGAAGAATTACGGCACGTTTGGTAAATAATAAACATGACTGCCTTTTACAAGTCAGCACCGCGTTACCACGTAATCATCTTCCTCAACGCGCAGACAACCCGAGACCTTCTTCTTCAAAATCTCGTACTCCACTTATCACACACAAATATAAATACACTAACAAGTCCAGTTCTCACTATAACTGTCAAGTCCCAAAAAACACCTGGATATACACAATTGACCAAAAAAAATATACACAAACACACTTATCTAAGCCCTCTTCATTTGGTTTATATATATATGGAGAGAGATATGGATGCATCTCCCAAGTACACAGGTGTACGAAAGAGGAAGTGGGGAAAATGGGTTGCCGAGATCCGTCTCCCAAACAGCCGTGAGAGGATCTGGCTCGGCTCCTTCGACTCCGCTGAGAAAGCGGCACGTGCTTTCGACGCGGCTCTTTACTGTCTCCGAGGCACAGGAGCGCGTTTCAACTTCCCGGATAATCCGCCGGAGATACCCGGTGGACGTTCCATGACGCCGCAGGAGATTCAGGTGGCAGCTAACCGTTTCGCCAGAGAGGAACTGTTACCACCACAACAACAACAACCGACGTCGCCACGTGGCGATAAGTCGGAGGAAGTAAGAGGAATTTCGGCACGTGAGGAAGTAGTTAGTGGTGGACCAGCGTTAGGAGAAGTTGGTGAATATAATAATTACGACAACGAGAATAATAATGGCAATGGTAATGATACGACGGCGTATTGGCCGTTTATATGGGAAGAGAATTTTAGTATGTCAGAAGAGTTTGGTAACTTCTACATGGATGATTCGTCACAGCAACAAGAACATGAGCTCTCATCTGATTTTTACTACGATGGAGCATATGCTGTTGAAGATGATTTCTCTCATTACAATATTAACCTTTGGAATTTCTAAGATCCTCCATTTTTTAGTAGTGATCTTGGACATAATATTCCATCATTACTGAAGGTGAATCATTAAGCTACTAGCTTCTTATTAGTTTCGTTTTAGTAGCTATAGTTCATCTTCTTATTCTTTTTATTTTATTTATTACAATTTATAAATAAATTTATTTTATGTTTCGTGCGTTCTTCTACATTTCACATCATTTTCACTTTGTTTTTTCTTCTTGAATTTTCTTTGTTAACAAGCAAATATTGACCCATATTGTTTGGTCATCGATGTTTTCAAAGTTTATAAATAAGGTTCCATAGGGTATTTCATTTATGTACTCGCGTTTTGTTCGGGAATGAAATTTAACTTTTATTATAAATTTGTATGTGACATATATGTAACGAAAAATTTACTATGTTATGAACTGTCCACAAGCACATCCATCCAAGCTGAAAGTTAAAAGCAAAGACATCACGCATGCATACCCAAACGGAAAAGTCCAAAGAATCGATGGCATTATATGATGTCGTAGTTCTCGTTACGTCCGTCTCATTCACTATAAATGTAACATATGATCCATATTTCGCTAAAAACTTACGACTAATTATTCCTGTAATACATGTAAAAACATACTCCCTCCGTACCAGTTTAAGTGGTGTTTAAAGATTTTGATTTTGTTCTAAAATAAGTGATGTTTTCACAATTCTAGATAAAAATTAAAGTTATTTGAAATTTTTGACCAATTATAAAATACTGCATCTTTTTTTTTTTTTTTTTTTTTCTTATTGGTTGCTTTAGTAAATTACATAAAAATTTGTGTTTTTTTAATATGAGTGTAAAAACCTTAAACACCACATAAAATGGGACAGATGGAGTATTTCACACTTTTTAGTAGCTGACATTAATCGCAGCGATCGATAAACGAACAGGGTTACTATCGATATTATCAGGATACTATTCCATGTGATCATGCCTTAGATGAAGCGTGTAAATTGATCACTTGAAATGAAAAGCAAATATAACATCTTGGTCGGAGGGTAATTCGAACTTATCTCTAACAAACCGTTCCGTTAGATCATGTGAATTGTATTTTTTAGTTAACAAAATTATAAAAATCTCATAAACTCTCCGGCCAAACCTTTGGCTTATCAACCATATCTTTATATATAAAAGAGACCTTGAATCTCTCCTGGGTGTGCCAGCTATGCTGCCAGGCTGGAAATTAAGGCTTTGATGTGCAGCCACGTATGAAACGCATCGTTTCATTTAAAAATGTGTGATCCGTCGATTTGGGCTTCAAAACGGGCTTACGTTCTTCACTTGAGACCCGTTTGTGTCATCACTGCCAAAACCTATTCTTGATGCTTACTTCGATCCTTTCTCATGCGGCGCAGAGTCGATCTAGATTCGTAACGGTGATAGAGAGTTAATTCGACTTTAATACTCGCCCCACTACGAATCGATCGGCTCGATTCTGCTAGATCGTGTATAAATATGTATCAGTCTCATCGATTTGCTTTTCACGATCTCACAAACTCTTCTTTTTGCTCACGCTCACCTCTTGCCCATCGCTCCTACTCATAGTTCATCCAAATGGCTATTACAAGTGTTTTCTTTTCCGATCTCAAAGCCGGACGGTGCTCATCCGTGGTGGAGGCGAGTCTGCTTCGATTCTGGGAAGCTAAGAACGTTAAGCGCGGTGGGGAGCTCATGGTAGATGTGAAATTGATCCTTTCCCGTGCTAGAGAGATCTCGGAAACAGTGGCGGCGTAACGCTGCTCTGCACTACTAGCAAAAAGAGTTCCATTTACTGTGGAGTCACCAGGTACTGTGATTGTGTGTCTTCTAATCTGATTAGCTGTTAATGATCTGGGTGAGGATGGAGTTATTCGATTTTGAATTTGATATTGTGTAATCTGAAATCAGAGAAATTGAACTTATGACTGGTGATGTGATTGTTCGATTCAGAGAGATGCTGAGTCATCTGGAACCATTGATTGTTCTGACAATTATTTAGTTGCCGATTATGTCTCATTGAGACAAGAACAGAATGTACTGTCTTACATATCTGTAGGAGATGCTGATGTGTATTGTTTCTTGAATTTTTGTTAGTGAAGGCACTGACGGACAGGTGGTTGTGAAGCTCACCTTTGAGAGAAGATAAGAGTACATTGAACCAAAACCAGAACAAGAAGGGAAAGCAAGGTTTTTCTTTTCTTTTTTTCTTTCCACATCCGATCAACATTTCTATCCACATCCAACAAAGCTGATCTGTTTTGTTTGTTTTCTAAAGTTTTCATCGTTGATTGTAATTTTTCTGACGTTTTCATCATTGATGCAAATTTCACCGCATCAGTTTATCTAGATAAGCTATAGCCTTTGAAGGTATTCATTGTGTTTTTTTTGTATATCCGAACATACTTGGTATCAGATTGGATTTAACCGTTACTTATACACTTGGCAGGAGCATATGATGAAGAGGCTGCTGCTAGAGCTTACGACATTTCTGCCTTGAAATACTGGGGATCTGGGACACTTATCAACTTTCCAGTGAGTCTGCTATGGTAGTATGCTTTAAACATTTGAGATTTAAGCTCTTCCGTCCGACGTCTTCAGTCGGAGGCCTGGACCTGAATACTTCAGTGACATTCATTATGCTGAGATTCTAATTACATTTTCAGCAACATGAGCAGCCGAACAGGTGATGATCGAGGATCAGAAGGTGACTTTCTTGGCAGCTTTTATCTGGAAAGAAAGATTGATCTGACAAGATACATAAAGTGGTGGGGAGTCAATAAAACCTTTCAGCCAGAATCTTCATCAAAAGCATCAGGATGCAAAGGTTGAAGATGCTGGTACTGAGCTTAAAACACTGGAAGACACATCCAAGGCAACAGAGCCATACAAACCCCCAAACATTTGCGTTACAAAGAGAAGATAGAAACAAATATCATCGTCGTCTTCCACCTCTTCTGCCTTGAGCAATTTGTTTGCGTCCCCTGCTTACAGGAGCTTGGAGAAGAAATTTCTGAAGATCCAAGCACTGACCGTTGTTACTACAAGCAGATGGAGATGTTCTTGGAGATATAGCCTGCCAATAGCACTCGACCCAATCCGAAGTTCTTTTACGTGCCAAGTTTTTAATTTTTGAATTTCTTTTATAATTATATTTTGTTAAACCTTTAATGTTTCCAGTACTTTTATTTAATACACATGGATCTTAACTTGGTTATCAAACAAAAATTTGGTCATACAAAACTCAAACTTGGACTGTAATAATTAAACCTTCAACCGTAATCACATAATAATTTCTTGCAATGCAAATTAACATCGTAACTTAGATTCCACAATACACGTCCGCACTAAAAGCACTCAACGAAATTCGAAACATAATATACAGCAAATCACCCACATGTTTAAATATTAGAATCAATCAAACAAAGATTAAGAAAATATAGGCAAAAAACAACCAAATAAAACAACAACAACAACAATAAAATTAAAATAAATAAATAAATAAATAAAACAACAATTATATAACACAATGATTCAATAAATGAATGTAACTTGACCCAAAATTATAGCACATCATATATTATATTCTAATAAATAGTTTTATTCCATAGTAAAGTTATGGTAAAATTTTAAAATAAAATAATAGATTACTCAGTAAAACCAATGGAAAATAGAGAATTTACAGTGAAGCAATTATTTAATTTTCTTATTAACTAAAACCTATTGAAGTAGAAGAAAATATATAAGATAAACGAAAAGTCTTAGTGTTCAAAACAAATAACAAGAAAACATCATTCATAATCTATACGTACAATCTCAATTACAATTCCCAGTAATTTAATGCTATTTACTGATTATAATGATGATAGAAAACGTTCAAAAATGAAAAAACTACTAATTTTATGGTACTATTTTTTATTAATTAAACAAGGTTTTTAGAACAAAAATAAAAGTCGGTTTGTATTATTGTCAATTGTTTATNCGAGACAAATTATTTTAGTCAAAATGTTTTCTATCCTCAGGTACAAGAAGTTGTACTCAGTTTGTCCATTTAAAATACTACATTTGCCATTTTCTACGTTTCTTTTTGTTTCTCCGTTTTTTCCTTATTAATAAACTTATTTGTATGATTATGATTATGTTCTCCGTAATAAAATGGGGCTATATCTAATATGCAAGTTTTATGTAATACACATGTTTTCCGTGTTGGTCCCTGCAATGTGTCAATGAATTGCATGTGGTAAAGAAGGTCA
>OVBX01002301.1:3900-20880 GCA_900406325.1 Erucastrum elatum | reverse complement strand
AAATCCTATGTGGACACCCTCAATGGCTTATAGCCTCAACTTTTATATAGTATAGATTACACAAACCAAAAATTGTAAAACACATCAAATATCCTCTCAATCATTCGTCTATCATATTTCATGTTGTATAACACGCAACAGATTAAACCGTTAATCAGCCACTACAATTAATAAAACAAACTACTTATTCTTTGCATGCATGTTGCATGATCCTGACTGAGATGCCTCCATGACTTGCTTTCTTATGGGCACCTACGATAAGCTTGCGTTTATTCTCTTGAGGCTTGCCCTGCAGGTTAGATATACTATATTTGGCTCGAGCGAAATGTATTGGAGGATATAGACAAATATGTTAAGATATGTTCAAATATGTTAATATTCCTGTAATCTAGATTTGCATATCTTCTATTATTAGAAAACCTCATATGTATATATACTTTGGTCCTTTGACCTTCATCAATACAAGAAATCCTTTATACGAAACTAGGTTTCTTGACATGGTATCAGAGCACTAAACAAGAAAATTTTTCTTTTAACCTACTCTTGTCATCTTTGTTATCTTCTTCCTTCTAATACGACATCATGGGAAGCAAAGACGGTGATGATTTTACACAAGAATCTGGCGTGAAGAACACAGAGACTTCACAAGGACGTGTTGAGGTTCGACGTCGGACTATATCACCTTATGATCTCTCTTCCAGTGATAATCCGGGTTCTGTCATCTCTCAACCATTACTGAAAGGTCCTAACTACAATGAGTGGTCTACGAATTTGCGTATGGCACTCAAGGCAAGGAAAAAGTTTGGTTTCGTTGATGGCTCCATCCCTCTACCGAATCAAGATTCTGAAGATCTTGACGACTGGTGGACTAACAACGCCTTGGTTCTATCTTGGATCAAGTTAACCATTACCGAATCTGTCCGCTCTAATCTCTCTCATCTCGAGATTGCGAGCGATTACTGGGAACACATTAAGCGTCGATACTCTGTTAATAACGGACAGAGAGTCCAACGCATCAAAGCTGAACTTGCAACTTGCAGACAACACGGGCTCTCCATCGAAGCTTACTACGGCAAACTTATGCAACTATGGACTGCTCTAGCAGAGCACCGAATCACCAAAAACTGTGGCTGCCCGATCGGTATTAATCTTGAGAAAGAAAGAGAAGAGGATCGCCTTCATGAGTTCTTAAAAGGACTGGATGAATCTCTCTACGGTTCGGTTAAATCAAACCTTTTATCTCGTGATCCTCTTCCATCCCTTGACGTTGCTTACAGTGCCTTACTACAAGATGAGGACTCGAAACATACTAACCGTGTCCTCGATGACAAGACCGATACAATGGCTCATGCAGTTCGTACAGGACAAAGCTCCAGATCCTTCTCTTCTTCCAACACGTTCGTGTCTAAAGAAGAAAGAATGAAGCTCACTTGCACGAGCTGTGGACGCAAAGGACATCTTGCGACAAACTGCTTTCGCACCTTAGGTTATCCCGAGTGGTGGGGAGACAGACCTCGAGGTGGCTTATCACCAGCTAACGGAAGTAGCGGCGGCACTTCTGCTACTACTACTTCACGACCACCGTCTACTGATCTTGCCAAGGCAAACGCAGTTACCTTCGCTCCCCAGCAACCACAACATACGACTAACATGATTACTTCAGCTGATCGTGTGGGTTTCACTGGTTTAAATAATGAGCAGTGGAAGACTCTCGTCACAATGTTGAATGAACGGAAGACATCTAATACACTTACTGGTATGTCTTCTAACTTCTCTTGGATTCTTGATTCAGGGGCGACGAATCACATGACTGGTTCTCTGGCCTCTCTTACCGATATACGAGACACAGTCTCATTACCTGTGAAATTACCTGATGGACGAATCACACTTGCTACACGAACAGGAACTGCGATTTTGAGTTCCATTCTTACGGTTCAGAATGTCTTATTTGTTGATGGACTTCAGTGCCATTTGATTTCTGTATCACAGTTAGCTCGTCAGAAAGCTTGTATCTTTCAGATTACTGATAAACTTGGACTTATTCAGGACCGCATTACCAAGACGCTGATTGGAGTGGCTGAGCAGTTGAATGGATTATACTTCGTACGAGGGATGGAATTTGCTGGCGTGGTTCATCAAGACAAGCTTGCAATGTCTGATGTTTGGCATAATCGCTTAGGACATCCCTCTTCTAGAGTTTTGGATTTTTTACCTATTTCAGTACCTATTGATAATAGTTCTCGACATAAGGTGTGTGAGATTTGTACACGCGCCAAACAAACTCGTTGTTCTTTCCCTACAAGTTCTAATAAAACTATGGCTTTATTTGAGATGGTGCATTGTGATTTATGGGGTCCTTACCGAACTCAATCTCGTTGTGGAGCTAGATACTTTCTTACCATTATCGATGACTTCTCACGTAGTGTTTGGCTCTATTTACTCTCGACCAAAACAGAGGTTGCTCAGACTATCAAAAATTTTATCGCCATGGCACAGCGTCAGTTTGGTGCCAAAGTTCAGAAAATTCGTTCGGATAATGGAACAGAGTTCATGTGTATGACATCTTACTTTCGAGAACAAGGCATTTTACATGAGACGTCTTGTGTAGGAACACCACAACAGAATGGACGCGTCGAACGCAAACATCGCCACATCTTAAATGTAGCTCGAGCACTTCGCTTTCAGGCCTCGTTACCCATTGAACTCTGGGGAGAATGCATAATGACAGCAGCATATCTGATTAACCGAACTCCTACACCTCTACTTGATGGTCAGACACCCTTTGAAAGACTTTACAAACGGCCACCACCACTTGCACATCTACGGACTTTTGGATGCTTGTGCTATGCACATAATCAAAATCACAGGGGAGATAAGTTTGCATCTCGCAGCATCAAGGGCGTTTTCATCGGCTACCCATATGGTAAGAAGGGGTGGCGAATCCTCAATCCCACTACTGGAAAAAATTTTGCAAGTCGAGATGTGGTTTTCTGTGAATCCCAATTTCCTTACTCCATTGAGGCTCCGCCTGAACCATCCTCTTCTCCACCAATAATTACAGATATTACATTACCTCAAGAAGACGTTACATCGTCTCCTGCTCCTGTCTTGCCAGTATCATCTGATACTGTTCCTGCTGCTCAGGAATTAGCTACTCCACCAACTGGTGATATACAATTGTCCTCGGACAATGACACTGGTGATGTCTCAACACCACTTATCTCTACTACTTTACCTGAGAACTCTGTAACTCCGCTTACTACTGATGAAACAAAGGAAGCTGAAGACGTGAATGATAATGTCCAGACACAGTCACAGCCTCTCACAGAGATACCATTACCTGATACTAATGAAACAGAGACAACAATTCCCTCTGACTTGCCGACTACGGAACTTGGGAGAGGCTTACGAACAAAGACCATTCCTGCAAAACTTCATGACTACATACTTCAAACTATCTCTCCTACAGTCACTTGTCATACTACGGCTCCGTATTCACTTGAATTTTATGTTGATTGTTCGAGATTTTCGGAGAGCCATTGTCAATTCCTTGCTGCTCTCACGTCATTAAAAGAACCTACGTCATATCGGCAGGCTATATTAGATGAAATTTGGCGTAATTCGATTCAAGATGAGTATGTGGCGCTTGTTGATAATGGTACTTGGGACGTCGTCGATTTACCTCCTGATAAACATGCGCTCAGTTGCAAGTGGGTTTTTAAATACAAATTTCGAGCAGATGGAACTTTGGAACGCCCTAAATCAAGGTTGGTAGTGTGTGGTAACAACCAGATTGAGGGAGAGGATTACGAAGAAACTTTTGCGCCCGTTGCGAAGATTACTACAGTTCGAACATTCCTTCAAATCGCAGTTTCTAGGAACTGGGAAGTTCATCAAATGGATGTTCACAATGCGTTTCTTCACGGGGATCTGAAAGAAGAGGTTTATATGCGTCCACCTCCAGGCTTCAAAGGCTCGGATAAAAACAAGGTGTGTCTTTTAAAGAAGTCACTCTATGGCTTAAAACAAGCTCATAGATGCTGGTTTGAGAAACTTTCATCTTCATTATTAACTTATGGATTTACTCAGTCCCTCTCCGATCATTCTCTGTTCATCATGGACCGCAGTACAGACTATATTATGGTTCTCATCTATGTCGACGATCTCGTCGTCTCGGCAAGTACACCAACTCTCTTAGCTTCGTTTAAAGCTTATATGCATCGATGTTTCCACATGAAGGATCTTGGCGTCTCCAAATATTTTCTTGGCTTGGAACTTGCTCGTGGTCCTCTTGGGATTTACCTTTGCCAAAGAAAGTATGCTCTTGCTATTATCGAAGAAGCCGGCTTACTTGCTGCTAAACCTGCAGCTTTTCCAGTTGAACAAAATCAGACTTTGGCTCTCGACAAAGGTTCTGATTTTGCTGATGTTGCTGCTTATCGACGTCTTATTGGACGTCTTATCTATCTTGCCGTCACGCGCCCGGACCTGGCTTACTCGGTTCACCTCCTTGCTCAGTTCATGCAGAAACCGAAACTTGCTCATTGGAATGCTGCCTTACGCGTTGTACGTTATCTCAAAGGAAACCCAGGGCAGGGTATCCTTCTTCGAGCTCATACTGAGCTCACATTATCGGTCTGGTGTGACTCGGATTGGTCAGGATGTCGCACCTCTCGTCGATCTCTTACTGGATGGTTTATTACTCTTGGTGGTTCTCCCATATCTTGGAAAACTCAGAAACAAGACTGTGTGTCACGCTCGAGTTGTGAGGCTGAATATCGGGCAATGTCATCCACGGTGCAGGAAGTTCTTTGGATACGTAATCTCCTGCGTACTTTTGGTATTCACTTCTCTTCACCAATTCCTTTACATTGTGACAGCAAGTCCGCAATTTACTTGGCTGCTAACCCTGTCTTCCATGAGCGTACGAAGCATGTGGAGAATGATTGTCATTTTATACGAGATGAAATTGTCAAGGGTGTTATCGCGACCAAACATGTCTCTACTCATTCTCAGCTTGCAGATATTTTTACTAAGCCACTTGGTCGGAAAGGATTTGATGAGTTTCTTCCCAAGTTAGGAGTTCTTGATCTTCACTCTCCAACTTGAGGGGGGATATTCGAGGATATAGACGAATATGTTAAGATATGTTCAAATATGTTAATATTCCTGTAATCTAGATTTGCATATCTTCTATTATTAGAAAACCTCATATGTATATATACTTTGGTCCTTTGACCTTCATCAATACAAGAAATCCTTTATACGAAACTAGGTTTCTTGACAAAATGACAGTCTCAAAGCCGGTTGATCATATGGATGGTGGACAAAATGATTCGGAATTGTATCACCTCCACTGGTTACTCACTAAATGATTCGGAATTGTATCACCTCCACTGGTTACTCACTGCGGCCAAATCTGCAGGGTTTGATGAGAAGATAGTTTGAAACTCATTATGTGCTTAATGTTTTGTCTCTACCTTAAATTTACACTATTATAAACATTTACTTTGTACATATGTTTTTGTGGTCTGATCAATAAATTTGAAATATCATTAAAATAGTATTATATGTTTGTCAAAAAATAAATTAAAAATAAGGTATTATATGCTTTAAAAAGTGTTACTCACATGAAATATTCTCTCAGTCCTTTATATGTCATTCATGTTAATGAAGAGATACCGTTACAAAGCCGATTGCACTTTTAGATTAGTACTAAATAGATTCCATTAGTAATAGTAATATCATGTTACCAAATGGTACAAAACAGGTTTCAATAATGAAGTCAGATATATGAACTTGGTCTTTGTAAAAATAAGCATACATTTGGTAACAAAGTGGTCCATCAATATTACTTAGATATCGGTTAATATATAGAAATGTATACAACTATGTGAATTTATCAACATTTAAAATTCAGCGATTTGATGAACAATACAAAATCATTAAATTAATTTTAGTAAAATTTACCATTTATATTTTTGTATGATGTAAATATGTAACTTTAAATCATTTCATAAGGTTTGTATTACCTCCTTAGTCTTCTATCTTTGATTGAAATTTTTGTTAGTTATCTAGTTTGTATAAGGAGAACGTAATAAACATATTTCGTGTATGATTGGATAGTATTGTTAGCGTAATAAAATTTGGAGTAAATGCTTTTTACTCTGAATCCCATTGAAATACATCCAATCAGGATGAAAAATGTGAAAATTTGTTTCCACTCAGTTACGCTAGAAAGCAAACTATTTGCTTGGTTTTTATTGATTTTCCACCAACTTTTTACTCTAGAATAATGCAGCGTAAACTAGAGTAACATATTAGATAATTAATGCTTCCCACTTTATTTTGTCTTCTGTTTACTCTGATTTACTCCACTGAAGTTTCCAATCAGACCCTTCGTTTTTTGAAAAGCATGGCGCTTTTGATTAATCTAATATTCGTTCATATATATTTTCATCATTTTCAGTTGTTTGAGTAATTTTTTTTCTCACATATGAATGTAGCTGATGTTAATAATGAATCTACAAATTAATTTATTTAGAGGATATAACAAATTGTGAAAGCTCCCATAGTCCAGTGGTTTTGACTAAAGTTCATTAATTTTGCTACAGTAGGAGGTCTGAGTTTCAAGTCCCAGTAAAAGCATAATTATGTGAATTAAAGGAGAGAAAACATGGCGCAAGGAGAACCGTCAGGCATGGATCCGATAGGGTGGTTCAGGTGAGGTGATGCAGTCAGTGACATGTAGAATTGCCAGCTGTAAAATCGTCTGTAATATTCTCATAGTTTGTAATAGCATAAGTATCCAGAGTTAAAAAAAAATAGAGGATATAACGAACTTACATTTTTATATGGGGATACATCATTTGCGTTTGCTTTGTTTTATTCTGAATTTAAATGCTTAATGTACCGAATTGTTAAGCTTATTTTTTTTTATATAGAGGTATACTGGCCCCACATAAGTAGTTCAGACTAGTCACGTGTTGCCACGTGTCGGTCCTCTATCTTTAGCGATGCCGAAATGTTAATTCTCCAGTGGCCGGAATTTGAACTCAGGTGACAGTACTCACAGCCGTGAGTCATTTACCACCAGAGCTAGAAGTTCGGTTTAAATGTTGGTATTAAGTGAAACGACGTCGTTTTGAAATGAGATGAAACGACGCCGTTTTACATGATTTGAAAATAAAATCAAGTCAATCACTGGGTTCGAATCCAAGTTGTTTGGATCAAATGGCAAGATATTTTATCACTGGGTTAGTAGCTCAATCATTTCTTTGTTTGCTTTGTAATAGTATGTTTTTAAAGACATTCAAAACATGTTGTTCTCTATATATAGGTCAAACATTAGAGAATATGCTGATAGCAATAATGTGGCTTTAATATATTAAATAAAGTGTTATTTTCAAATTTCTTATAAATGAAAATATTTTACATTTCTATTTATATCACATTACGTTTTGTAAATATTATGTTTTATTTAATGACATCATATGTGCTACCATATTTCAAAAATCTTACCAAAATTTTAAACCTACATAAATGTAATTTTTTTTGTCATAATTAATTTGATGTCATGTTTCAAAAATCTTACCAAAATTTTAAATCTACATAAATGTAAATTTTTTGTGATAATTAATTTGATGTCATGTTATATTTTTCAAAAGCCATATAATATTTTCACATAAAAGTAAATGTGATGACGACATATACGCAAATTTTTGAAAATCACTTATTAAATAATGTTTGAAATAATAACAAACAAATATTTGGATAGGAAATAGGCAGTGGGAAGCATCTACCATGATTTCATGTATAATACACTATGATTATTGTTGAAGCAATTAGTGAAGCAATGTTTATTTGATAGGAAACGCAAATAAAATTAACTGTTAACGTACCATAACAATGGTCAATGGTTGGGTGCTCGCAGATGAGAAATCAGTTAGAAGATGAGCTTAAAATTTATAAAATGAAACATAGCACGGACCCAATTCGAGCTCTGGGTGAAGCAATCCCAAATTCATTTTGATCCCTGAAGTAAGACAGAATAATCAAGGAAATTCAAAGGACACCATTCACTGACCAAATCCCATGTATCTCCATCCCAAACATAAAACTCAGGATTCCTCCCGAGTGATGGAAAAACATATCCATGGGCTTATGTGACAGCTTTCTACATTGCAACTTGGCGATTGAGATCGATGATGGAGAATGGAAAGCTGGTTACGGCCAACTCTTCGTCGACAATCTGGCAGGGGCAGCTTTCAATTGATTTTCCTGATTGGAGGCCAATACTATCTATAATTCCAGTTAGCTATCATTCGTATTCATCAAGTTTCAACCAGTTATCAATCGTATTTATGAAGTATTACTCTATGTTCATAGAGAAAGAAGCTTCTGATACTGATAAGTGGACGATGTTCCAAAAGCAAAAGGAGTTGCTCTGCTCCTTACATCGGCAAGGTCAATAACACCTACGTCCTCTTCAATATCGTCGTAAGCGACAGTGCAAGCATATCTGCATTATGAAGCGTCTTCGCACGAGTCACGTTTTCGTGAAGAACTTTAACTTAACAAATCGGCCACTGTAGAAGAAGATGCTCTCCATCGAGCTTTAAGATTTATGGAGATGGAAGAAGAAAAGAAACGATAAATTGTCTAAAATACCATAAGTTCGCTATCACTTTTTAAAAATACATTTAATCAAAAATATCATAATATTTGGGTTTAGGTTTAGTACTGTTTAATTTTTTATATTCAATGGTGAGTTTGGGTTTATAAAATTTTAAATGGTTATTAAGCATTAATTAATTAATTAATTGGGTTTATATATATAAGTATATACTTATATATCTAACAACTTCAAGAAATCGTAATTAATAAATTTTATATATTCATATATTTTCTACTTTGAAAATATAACTCTTAACAAATATTAAACAATTATTTTTGAAATAATTATCCTGACTAGATCTTTTTTCCGCGCTACGCGCGGATAATATGTTGATAAATTATCATTTTTACATATTTATAAATTGTTCCATTTGACATAACGTTTTTGAAAAAGTTGAGTAGCCGATTTGGAATTATTGGGTTCTTTGTAAACTGCCTTGAATAAAAAAAATCAAAATTGTATTATAAAATAAGTGTATGAGAAAAAAGTTTTAATTAATTTTAGCTTCAACATGTTACTATTGATTTTGTTGTGTGAATATAAAATAATGTATAATATCTATATTTTATAAAATTGTTAAGAGTTTATAATATAGTATTAGAAGAGATAGATGCTATGATTTCCCTATAAATAAAAGTAATTAACATGTACGTATTACATACTTAAGTTGATTGTTTTTTACATTTATACATTTTGGGGATAATGCTACTCATCATAATAACTATATTTCCGACCACTTATGCCTGAACATGGCTGTTTGGTTGTCTCATACCGTGCGCTTCCCTATTGGTGATCTATAATATAATTTTATATGAGCTGGGACAATTGCTTTGCAATGTAAATACGTGTTTTACATGTATTTATTTAAAAGTAGCACAAATGTGTCATTAATCATTGAATACACAAGAGACATACACAGTAATATACAAACCATGACAATTTTTTTTGTTCAAACCATGACAATTTAATTAAGACTGGAAGACTTTTGATAAATGATTCAAAAAATAGTTTAACATTATTATTTATTTTCATTTTTCATTATGGGACATTAAGCCCAACAGGGTTGAGCATGAATACATATCGTGTAAGCTTTTCGAAAAAAATTTAAGGAACTAATTGTGTAGGAGAAAAACTTGACACTAAGTCCAGCCATGACATCAGCTTGAACTATATTCATCAAAATTGAGCTTCTGCCATAGAATGAAAGGGGAAATAAGCGAGAGGATTAGAAAATCTATTCATTTTACCCAAACAATCTCCCCTGAAAAAGTTGTAACAGAAGACATGAAAAAAACCCGTTAACATAGCATCATAGAGAGAGAGTGGAGAAGTATCCGTCATGATATTACCTGAGATTGAGAGGCACGTTCATGATTGCCAATCTTGTACCTTGCTTGGCAAGTCCGTGTCTCAGTCAAGCATAAATAATGAAAGGACTAATCAAGTAATCAGCATATGTGAAAGAACAAAAGTTCTAAAATTTTAGAATAAATAGCTCGATCAGCAATTTTTTTCTCTGGCGGCCTGCTCTTGTGGAAAATATTTTCTTGCTCTTATCTGATTCCTGCAAAAGTCAAGAAGCATAATCTTCGTTTCAAAATCCTAGCTGTAAATAATACAATCCTGAGAAAAGTACCTCTTCCACTTTTCTATCTTCCATTGCTCAAATTTCTTCTAATCTATATCAGCTTTCATTGAGGCAGTCGCTGCAAGTTTTTCTTCTTTTCTCGCCGATGTATATAGCTGTTTCTGAGCATCTGGGAAGGCTTTAAGAGCAGCTGTGTTAGAATAGGAAAGTAGTAATGTTCAAACGGATATGTTGTTTATGACTTACCATTGGAACTTGAAAGTGTTTTCGGTAAAGTTGATGCATGTATTTGTGATCTTAAGTTTGATCAAGTAACTGATCAAGGGTCGTCGATGGAGGATGTGGAGCTCTCTGAAAACACACGCAAATAAACAATCCTCCAATGACTCATTTCCAATTTGATGAAGAAACTAAGGGAGATATATTGAGTGTTTCCTTTTTAGATTACCTTAAGGATATTGTTCTGCACATATGCCTTAACTTCTTCAATCTGTGCAATTTCTTCTCTGGTAGAAAGGAGAGCATTGCAGAACCTGCTGATACACTGACAGAAAAAGAGTCACTAAGAGATATGTGTATATCTATATCTTGCGCTTTTAAATCTCTTTTCAAGTCCAAGGTGTTACGGAATCTCTGTGAGGCATTAAGCACCAGCATTTGTTTTTCTTCCAAACATAAAGCATATTAGAACATAAACACAAATACAGGCATCAAATAAACAGACTCTCATTTACATATGATAAATCAGTAAGCGATAGAAGGAGTGGATCTTACTCTCAGTTGTTGAAAACGCTTGACATTACCGAAATCCAGGTTTTAACATTGTTGAGTAATAGCACCGTCGTGCCTTTCTGGTTGATGAGGACGTTTTATTTGCCATGGTTGCAGGGATTATCTAGTCTATGTAAGTGCGGTGAATGGAAGAATCGAGAGCACCAGGAGATATATATGATTTGAAGTGAAGAAAGTTGAAACTGTTGCTTGGCTTTTGATTCATGCCATAATGAATGAGCTTTAGGAAAGATGGTTATGAGATCGGAGGTAATGAAGAGGGAGTCCGTAAAGGAGAAAACGAATGGGAACTGCAGTTGGGGTTGAGGAAGACGAAGGGTAAGCGTTTCTCGTATGTGAATCCAGAGGCATTACGGACTTAAGATTGGCCCAATGAATAACCACCATCAAGATTTTAAGAATATGGTATATTGGGCTTCCGCGTGAAAAAACTGACAATAAAAATGAGTTGTCAACATCTCATTGGCTGGAATTTCTGTGTTGACGTGGACAGTCTATCTATGTCTCATATTCGCCTTTTAATAGAGTATAGATTACGATAAACAGTGTCTCACTTTTTACTATTTTTAATTTAAATATTCATTATCTATAAATGCAATATATAATTAAATTAATATGATAATTTGTGAAAAACCTATATAATTATAATTAAGTTTTTTTAGTTATTTTATCAAATTTACTAAATAAATGGATAAATACTTTTAATTTTATAAATAAGAAATTATATTAATTTGAGCTAATATAAAATTTTGGTATAAAATATTAAATAAACAAAATTATCATATAATATATTGAAAATTTGTAAATAATATATATATATATATCAACTCATCTCAAATTCTGAATTCGATCAATATATTTCTGCACAAAGTAGAAAACAGAGAAAATATGAAAATTGGTGACAGTTAGCTGATTTCTTATATAGTCCATTTACAAGCCCAACAGATTCATGACAATCTATAAAATTAAAGCATGTGACGGTAATGAATCTGTCTCTGAATTTTCAAAGAAATTACAAAACATATTATTTTTTCTTCAGTTTTTCTTAAATGAAATCATGTAATTAAAAGGGAAATTTGATCATTAAAAGCCCAACATAGTCTTAAAATAAATTGACAGCCCAATTTTTTTTTGTTTAGTGTATTATTAAAACAAAATGGACTTGAAATTTTCAATTATGTTTAGTAACACATTTAAAATATATTATCAACATGCTATTTCAAATTTTTGAAATTTTTGATTCTATACTATTAAAGATAATATTTCTTATGAATATGCCTCTGACTTTCTAAATTAATTACAAAAATTATCTGAATCATTTGTCAACAGTATTTGTAACCAATCAAAAATTATTATTTTGCAATTATATTAAAAAATATTTAATATAATTCAGTTTTTAGCAAGATTGAGAATTTTTTTCCTAAATATTTTCATTATATCTTTCCAAAAAATCTTGTACGTTATTAATTACTTGAAAGTATTTATTAAATGAAATCTCAAAATAAAATTAAGTTGAGATAACAAATGATTAAATCAACAAAATCATAATATGAGTCTAAATTATCTCAAATCCTTAAAAAACAGTTCTATTTAAAATAAAAACTAAATCACATAAACTAAATTAAATAAAATTATATATAATTTTTTGAAACGCACAAATGAATTTTTCAGTACAGATAATGTTGAAGATATAAAATATTTTATTTAAATTAGAAAAAAATCAGTGTAAAATAAGTTTAGCTTTGGGTTAAATGAATAAAATCATATTACGGGTTAGAATTATTCAGAGTCTTCAAAAATTTAGCATATTTAAAATAACAAAAATAAGTCATATAAGTAAATTTAAGATAAATTTCATAAAAAAAGTTAAAACATATAATATATCAAAAATCATAATTTTATTACATAAAATAAAATTTCTAACAAAAAAAAATATACCTGATATTTTTAATAATGGGTCAAAATCTAGATTTGCATGATTTCTCACAATGAATATTAGACATTTTGAATATATTATATTTTATAGTATCTATTTAAAAGTCTGATTATGAATGTAGTGGATCATATCAATAGTTATTATTAATCTAAATAATATCAATTCATTTAGACTTTTGTATAATTTTGCAAGTAAACATACAAATTAATTTTAATTAAAATAATTTTAAGTTTAATTTTTAATATTGTTTTCAATAAAATGTAATTATTTCACAATACTAACATTTTGTATAGATTGAAACGAACGTAAAACTAAAATAAAAACAACTCTTAACAAAAATTATTTGGACATTTGATATAAATTTTATTTGTTAAAACATATTTGTTACAAAAATAAATTTGTCAGAATAAACATACCCGCCCAAGAGCTAGCACTAGCCTATGTTATGATTTACAAATATTCCGTTCAACAGTGTGTGCGATTTACTAAAAACACCCTTCGCTTGTCTCGAGATCTCACCATAAACGAGGTGTAAATACCTCTAGTGTTAAGGGTGTTTTCGGAAAACAATCTGAAACTCCCAATGCTGTCGCTTTGCTGTGCTAAACTTTGCTCTCTGCGGTTGCCCTTTTCCGTCATTTCATATTATTCTCTCTTCATCTAAATTCCTTTCACTCATCCCTCCTGACCGTTTGTTTCCCTCTAGCTCTCATTAACATCCTTCTCTCTCCTCTTTCCTTCTCTCTCTCTCTCTGTTGCTTGTAGATTCTCAAAGTAGGCTAAAAAGAACATAACGATCTTAACCTGGTGAGTGTTTATTTCAAGTTTTCAACTGTTGTTGTTAGCTTTCATGTGGGTTTCTGGTGAATGATTCGATTCCATTATTGCGTTTATTTTTTTTCTCGTTTTTATTTATTTTAAAGCAATGGAAAGTTCATGTGGCTGGTCGTGGGCCTAATCCCCATTGGTGTTAGCTAATCACAATAATGTCGAACTTTTTTTGCATTAATTGTTTTGTTGGTTCTTTTGTATAAATAGTCGATTCTCAAAAAGGGTTTTAGGACTTTCTTCCTTTACAACGAAAAAAAAGTAGATTTTTATTCATCTTGTTTATTTGAGTTTTTCGCTTTTTCTAATCTGGGTTATAGGTTCTTATTATTATTTTATTGGGCTTGGTTTTTAACTTCGTTTGGATTGATTTAGTCTGCAGGGTTTATGCAGAGGTTGGTTTGTCAGATTCTCAAGTTTATTTCTTCAGATTGTTACTCAATGATCAAGTGAGAGACCTCCAACATTAAACAAAGAGAAGCTTGTAACTTTCGCAAGGTATACATCCTTTGACTTTATTGGTTTATTTGTTAATGAAACTTGCTTCTTAAATTTTCAAACTTTGAATTTTTAAATCTGAATCTCAGTGTTTCTCTGGTTTGTGTTGAAATATTCAGTCTCATTATCACTCTTTGTGAAGTTCTCTTAGGTTTATTTGACCAAAGACCTCTGCTATAAGGGTATGTAGATGAGAGAACTGTCTTAAGGGTTTATTTTTGTTGTGACATAGCGTTTAGACCGCTGCTGCTAGCCCGTTTTGATTCTAGATACGGGACGGGAAACGGCTTAATTTGGTCTATCAACTCATCTTTAATATTTGGTCTTAAATTGTGGGTTTTGATTCTAGACTCTAGAATCATATAATGAGACATAGGTTGTGGGTCTTGTACTAAATGTGTTTGGTGGGTTTGTCAGACTTTGAGGTTGTCTTGTTGTTTCACATGTTTTTAACAAACATTTTTCACCCATACATTTGGTCTGTAAGGTTTGCACTGTTTTAACTTGAATAAACTATAGATTGTACTGGTTTCACATTAGGGGTTTGTTTTGTTACATGGTAATCAAGATTTACTTTGTTTTAAAAATGTTTCTTCTCAGAGAGGTGGATTTTTCTTGCATAAGTCATGTGTTTATTGCAGAGATTATTCGTGTGAAAAATCTTTTTATTATTCTTTGTTTTGTAGCAGCACATTTTGACTAAATATCCTCACATAATAAAATAAGGTAGAAAATAAAATTAAGATGGACCATGAAGTCTTCACAACTCTTGTTGAATACTCCATTTTATAGCAGTATCCATTGTATGGGATCTCTCTTTTGTTGATATAAAAAAAACTATATAGATTGTACTGGTTTCACATTAGTCCTTAACATAAAGCAAAAGTCCTATTTGGAGAATATTACATAAAGCAGCTTGTGGCCCTCCATTAACGCTCCTTGATCCTAGTATTAAAGCTTGTAGCTCTTTTTCTTTATGTACATCGATCTATTCATCATTACAAGTCCTCTCCTCTCCTCTTCTCTGCTTTTTAAATCCTTTTGTGGTGTTTTCTTTGTCTTATTTGTTACTTTGTTCTTGATACTTTCAAGTTTCTTTGTGATGGATCTGCAGATGGAGACTGCGAAACCATTGGTTGTTGCTCCCAAGAGTAAATTCAGACGCACGTTTGCTAAGCTTCTTAACATCCATAAGCTAACTGGTGTTGCTCCAGAAGAGGAAAAGAAGAAGATAAAGTTTGATTCCAAGAATACTAATATCTCTGAGTCTTTCTACAAGCTTGAGGAAGAGTATGAGAGAAGACTATCCTTAGAAGCTCTTCTTGCGAAGCTTTTCGCCACGGTTTCCACCATCAAAGCTGGTTATGCGCAGCTACAGCACTCTCAGTCTCCCTATGACGCAATAGGGATTCAGAAAGCAGACAACTTGGTGGTCTCCGAGCTGAAGACTTTGTCTGAGCTGAAACAATGTTTCTTGAAGAAACAGATGGATCCAAACCCCGAAAGAACTCTGGTTCTCGCAGAGATTCAAGAGCTGAGGAGTTTACTGAAAACTTATGAGATAATGGGGAGGAAGCTTGAGTCTCAACGTAAGCTCAAAGACTCAGAGATTCTGTTTCTAAGAGAGAAGCTTGAGGAAACGACAAAACAGAACAAGTTAACAGAGAAGAGGCTTAACCAAAGCGGACAGCTTTGCAACCCTTTAGACAGCCTTCACCTGTCTGCCCTGAATCAGACCCACTTCGTCGCCTATCTGAACCACACAGTCAAATCCATCAGAGGATTCGTCAAGCTAATGATCCAAGAGATGAAACTCGCCGGATGGGATCTTTCAATGGCTGCTAACTCGATCCAGCCCGGTGTGTTTTATTACAAGCAAGACCACAAGTGTTTCGCTTTCGAACACTTTGTCTCCAACGTAATGTTCGAAGCTTTCCATCTACCACACTTCTCACCCGATTCAAGAAGCTTCAAGAAACAGAGCAAAACAGAGAGGGAAACATTCTTTGAGAGGTTTACAGAGCTCAGGTCGATGAAAGCTAGAGATTACTTAAACACACGGCCNAAAGAAACAGAGCAAAACAGAGAAACAGAACAAAACAGAGAGGAAACAGGGCAAAATAGAGAGGGAAACGTTCTTTGAGAGGTTTACAGAGCTCAGGTCGATGAAAGCTAGAGATTACTTAAACACACGGCCAAAATCAAGATTCGCTAGGTTCTGCAGAAGCAAGNCAAAATCAAGATTCGCTAGGTTCTGCAGAAGCAAGTTCTTGCAGCTTGTACATCCGAAGATGGAGGAAGCTTTCTTCGGACACAAGCATTTGAGAAACCAGGTATCTGCTGGTGTGTTCCCTGAGACGAGCTTGTGCTCTGGGTTTCTTGAAATGGCGAAAAGGGTTTGGCTTCTGCATTGCTTGGCGTTATCTTTTGAGCATGAAGCTGAGATCTTTCGAGTGCACAATGGTTGTAGATTCTCTGAAGTGTACATGAAGAGTGTTGCAGAGGAAGTGCTGGAGGAAACAGAGCAGCCACGTGTCGCGTTCACGGTGGTTCCGGGGTTTAGAATCGCGAACAGTTTGATACAGTGTGAGGTTTATCTCTCGGGTTCGTGATAGCCGTCCGATGAAAGATGTGGAAATGGACGGTGGTGAGTCCTTAAGG
>OVBX01002300.1:4466-20883 GCA_900406325.1 Erucastrum elatum | reverse complement strand
TGTTTTCTAAAATATTGTTGAGAAATTCTTTAGATTATAAAACTATAGTCAAATCATAACATTACTAGCAAAACCGGCGCGTAGCGCCGGCAAACCCTAGTTTATTATATTTTAGGATTTGCCTAATGTCACTGAAACACTTTTGCGGCTAACAGAGAGAGTTAAAACATCTTTGTTGGGAAGCAGTAATGCAACGGTAAGAACAAACATCCGAACCTTATTTACCTTGTCTTCCAAACTGTTGACTTCAGAAGCCAGTATTTGAGAACGCCCATCAGCAGCACTACGTTCCAGTTGCGCATTTGTATACTCAATCGCACTACAAGAAAAATGTATATTCTTAGCGGAAGAAAACAGCTATCGTATGCTTTTGTTAACATTATTGAAAGCGTTATGTCTGTCCCAGCTATCTTAGATCTCCTTTATATGATAGCAGTTTTTTAAATGCTGTTATATAGTAAGCATATGATAGCATTTTTAAAAATGGTTATGGTTAATAACACTTTATAATAGCTTTTATTTTGAATCTTATCGTCTTCTTTATCATAGTAATATATTAATGCTATACCTATTATCGATAGTGTGCTATGATTTAATTTTTTATGGCGCATTTTTAGTGCTTTAAAATATTTTATAATGACGATGATATAATGCTATTATATCTCATTTATATTTTAAAATTATTAATGTTAATTATTTAATTTTAATTATTAATTAGCTAGATTATAATATAAATTAAATTAGTCCAAATTCAAATTTGAATTGTATTTATTAATTCTGTGAAGAAACGTAAATTGCTTATTTATTAATGTAATTCCGGTTTACAGATAAATTCCGGTTTGTAAAACCGGGTTTAGAAATCTAAACCTAAAAAAAATAATCCTACGTCTAAACTGTTTGCCGCTGTCAACTTCAACTCATCTTTGACGCCGACACAACCAGCCAAGACCACCATAGTAAAGCTTATTCAGCCTTTTCCACCGCGCTCAGCCACCATTTTCGATAGAGAGAGAGAGAGAGAGCGACGAATCCAGAGATGCAGCAACGAAGCCGGAGATGCAGCGACGAAGCCGGAGATGCATTGACGAACCCGGAGATGCAGCGACGGCGCCGTAGATACAGCAACGAATCCTTAGACGCCTCTCTGTCCACCACTGCTTCTTAGATCTGTAAACAATACAAAATCAATACAAATATATACGAAGATGAAGAGAAAGAGAGAACAGATAAGAGGAAGGGGAAGTGAATTTACTGTGGTGGTGAGGAGGTCAGACGATTTTCTTCATCCTCGCCTCAATGGACAAAGCTATGGTGGTGCGACGGCGAGTTGTGGTTGTAACAACGATGAGCTGTGGTGGAGATGATGTCGAGGTTTGGTCATGATGAAAAAAGAGATTAGAGAGACTGAGAACTGTGAAATTAGGAAGAGAAGAGAAAGAGACAGGAAGAAACACAATTGAGATGAATCTGGACCCTATAATATTTTTGATCAATGGTGCACGTTAACAATCCGCGTCTCTTATTTTCAACCAATGAGAATAGAGAATAAGATAAGTAAAGGATTGACCAAAATAAATCAAAGACTTAAGACTCCGATAATAGTATATCAACGTTGGGTTTGAAGTGTTTTGGGGTTTGGGAAATAGATTTGGAGTTAATATTTGTATAAATAGATTTATAAACATAAAGTTTATGTGTATATGTAATTAATATATTTTAATTTTGATATAAAAATTAGTTATTATTTAAATCTATTTGAAATTTATAGTATATAGGATTAGTTTGGAGTGTTGTATATGGTTTGAGGTTATGTTTTGGGGTTTAGGGTTTGAAATACACCAAACTCCATATAATATAATGGCATCACACCAAACAAATAAATCTCTAAACTAATATATATAAATATTATATAAAAACTTTCTCTTTTTTTTTCTTGGCAACTATTGTAATGTATAAGTATAAAGTGTTAGAAATTAATTTAAGTCTAAAATTAAATTTTTAGTATTTTAAGATTAGTTCTTATAAAAATATATAGTCTAAACATTTGAAAACTTAAATCTTTCTATATATAATAGATTATAGTGCTTGTGTGTCTATTAGATTCTATATGTGATTTGGGGTTATGTTTTGGGGTTTAGGGCTTGAATTACACCAAACTCTATAACATCACACTAAACATATAAACCTCTAAACTATTATATATATATATAAGTTTGAAAAATTAGATTTATAACTTTGTATGTAAGATTTGAATATGGGATTTAGGGTGTAGATTTAAGATTTAGTGTTTGAATTTAAAATTAAAATAATTAAATTTTGAGCTTGAGTTCAAGATTAAGTTTATATATGAAAAGATTGAAGTTTTAAAGTTTATGTTTTTTTTCGATATTACAAAATACAAATAAAAATAGATATTTCTTTTTTTTTGAGCAAAAATAAAATAGATATTTCTATAATGTTTGGAGTTTAGGGTATAGGTATAACCCTAAAATATTATATATACATGTATTTTTTATCAACTCTAATTAGCATTTTTATCAAGGATATAAATTAAAACACAAACTTTTGATGCACTAAAATATAACTAAACATACACTGAAAATTTAGTTTTATACTCAAACATAACAAAATACAAACTCTAATTATCATATTAAACCATAGATTACCATTTAAATTTTACACTCAAACATAGAATAAAATGGAAAACTCATCAACTCCACTGCACCTTCAAAGCTTCAATTTCTCTAATACTCAAACCATTGTGCACCACTGTCCATCTCTACCACCATTGCTAGATTCCATCCACCTTGCCACATCCTCTTCCTCCACTGTGTCTCCGTCTTCTTTCCTTCTCCTCATCTCTTCTTATTCTTACAAAGGCTCCCACCACCACATCTAGCTTCCTCTGAAATCTCCACACCACAGTTTCTTCAAATCCAGCGTTGAAGAGAAGAAAGGCTCTGTCGCAAGACATCTTTGACTTCATTGCTTCCTTTCTCTACATTAAGAATCAAAATGAAAGTCTCAGAACCGAACAAGTAAACACGATAGCAAACACAACGCACACCTAGGGCAGAAGAATATGTATATCAAGCAGAGAGAACTATGGAAATAAAAACGATGATAACTCACATCGAGTTTCCAGGCCATGTTCCCCACTTTAACCTGCAAAATGAAAATGAAACAAAGTTGCAATCAGAAAAATGAACAATCCTTTACAAAGAGAACACAGTATCACAAAGGTACTACACTTTATGTTTTGCGGATTTTGAACCTACCTAATTGGAAATGAACATATTAAGTCTCCATTCTATAGTCATTTAACTGCTCCAAAAAAAAACTGTGCGCAGTGAATGATCTCTCTTTTATATATGTCAATCACAGGACTCTGACCATTTTTAAGAAAAGGTGGACACTTTCTAACCATGCTAATGCTTGAGACATAAACCAATATCTACATAACCACAAAACACAAGGCTAAGCACATTTATACAATATCCTGCAGAATCTTTCTCAGTAACAAGACAAAGATACACAAACATGAGTAAAATCATTAATTAACATATACACAGACATGAGTAAAATCATCAGAACCTGAAAGCAGAGTAGTCTACAGCTTGTTGAGTGTTTAAAGGAGGCTCAGCTAGCAGCATTGGATGTTCCTTAGCATCAATAATCAGACAACTCCTTCAGATATTAAGAAAAAACATATTAGAGATGACATGAAACAACAATCAAGAGAAAAATAAAACGTTTCTCTTTATTGCAAGACAATTTGACATCTATAGAGGTTGACAAATCAACAACCAAAGAAGTTAAGTATTACAAAGTCCCAAGATCAAGCAAACAGCAAGGTAAAGGCAAAGGAAAAGAAGGAAAGTCCACAGCTTGAAGATAAAGCAAGCACGTTCATAAAAATAACACACGAGACAGAATTAACAGATCATATTATCATCAATAAACGTAAAGAAGAGAGCTTTCTATCCAAACAAACAAAGATGATAGAGATCTATTCAGATGCTATCACCAGGACCTTAAACCCCATCTAAAGGAGCCAACTTTACAGCAGTTGGTTTCACCCACTAAGGAGAGACTCTTCTCAATTCCAAATGAAGATCAGTCCCTTTAAAATATAAATCTAGAATTGATGAAACTCACCAACCGACCCAGCTTGGAAAAAAACCAGAAATGACAAAATCAAAACCCAAAAAAAAACACAGATACACAAGAGGTATGAAAATAGAACGAGGATGACAGAAACGAAAAGAACAAAACTTGAGGAAGAGAAGAGAAGAGAGAAACCTACCTCCGCCGTAGATGGCTTCTGGAGAGCTAATCGGAGGGGTTGAGCACGGGACATGGCTCTCTGTAAACTCACGGCCAACACACAAAACGAAAATTAGGATTTGGTACAAACATCATCAACCAAAAACACATATCTAAGAACACAGATCTAAATCGACTTTTGAGGAAAGAGGAATATGAAACAGAGGGAAGAGAGACAGTCTGAGAAAGAGAAGTTACCAGTGGTGGTGGTGGTGAAAGTAGCACAATGGTGGTCGCCTTTCAACCCTTTGTTTTCCCTCTGTCATTTTTTTTCTCGTTGATTCTTAGGTGAGTTTCTGATTTTTAACTTTAAGTATAGAAAGTGTTATTGATAAGGGGGAAACTTCTATAAGTTTAGCGCTTTTCTAATTTTTAGACGGTATGTGTATTTTTTATTCCCGCTTTGTCAAGTTTTCACGATAGCGTCAAGTAACTGTTATGAATATGGACCGAAAATTAAAAACTTATCTATCATAGCAGTTTGAAAATCAATGCTATCACACTATGCTATCAATGTCCATTTTTCTTGTAGTGATCCTAACAGAAACAAGTTTTCCCTGTAAGGAAAACAGTGATAAATTAAGATAAGGCTCTTGGGATAATTTACAAAATAGCTCCAGTGGATGGAAGAGCACGGCATACATATACTCATATAGAATCATACTGAGACAAACTAAAATTCTGAGTAATTTGATAAACGGAATGCTAAAAACACAACTTCAAGATTCATCTAGAAAATCACTACAGCAAATGCAAATATCATTCTATACTAAAATATACTCATAGATCATAAATAACTGGGATTTGTTGATTATGGGATGTTAATAGGAGTTACCCTGTCGCTTTGTGTGAGCTGCATATATTCATCTCAACCAGAAGAAAGTGGGAGACAGAAAATTTAGCAATCCAATGTTTATAGTGGAGAAGGAGTGACAAAAAAAATTCTTTTGATTTACGGTATGGTTTACAGATAATTTTTTTTATTCAATCCAACTAAAAAGAAAAGACTCTCGAGGGACAAACTTCATTATGACAGTTTGATCTCAGAAATAGTCTTTTAATTTCTAAAACCACACAATTATGTATTTTTTATATGTATGATGAGAAGATGACGTTGCTCTCGACTTGATCTGCCTAGACAACAAAAAAAAAAGATGAGAAGATGAAGAAAAGATTTAAGCTGAGCTGTAGGTGAGTGAAAGAGTTCTGATTACTTCCTTAACCAATAGTACTATGCATCAGTTTATGGTGCCTAACTTTTGAGATGCTTTTGATCAGTGGATGAAGCTGCAAGCCACTCTTCCACTGCCTCTTGATGATAGCTTGAATGGCAAAGTTGGCATGAGGATGAAGGATGGGGTACCTGAAGCCAGGGGTCACTTCTTCAATGATCTTCAAGCAGATGCTGTAGTTGCAATGCTCAAGGCAACCGGACACAAGAAATCTGCCATATTTGTGCATTGAGAGGGTAAGAAAGTTATGGCAGAGCTTATCAATCACCAACTCTGCAACAGAAGATAAGACCAGGAACTGAAGAAGGCTGCTCCTGAAACCAACCAACAAAAAAAGAATCATTCAAAGAACAACACCAACGAGAGAAGTAAAAAAAATAAAAACAAATCTAAGCATTTACTTACCCATTGGTGAAGCGAGAGAGTTTATCAAGTTTCTCGTGATCAAGATTAGAAACAAGGGAGAAAAGAAACTCGGTAGAGGATTCCTTCAACAGTTGTAGAACATTTTGGTATCCAGTAGGATCATAATACACACAATGTAGATTTTCACTACTCTTCAGATTCAATGGCTGTATTTAAAAGATTGATTCTTAAAACTAACACTATTGACAACAGCAAAACAACATAATCATTAAGGAAAAGAACAAATCTGAAGCTCCAACATGGTAAAATGATGCATAAGAAGTGGCAGGAGATGAGATATGAGTTCACTAAACATGAGAATCTGAAGGAATAGATTTTCCAGCAAAGACAAAAGACGGTCTTTCAACAGTGGACACAATATCACCATTGTGAAGAAGACTCTGCAACTGAAGTTCATAATATATGTAATGAGAATCAAAGAGACACTGAGGGGAAAGTGTGTGAATAGGAAGAACACAATACCAAAACTCATCTTTGAGTAGATCGGTCGTGCAATCAGAATTTTGTAAATTAGATTTTGTTAAAAAAATACTAAAAGCACAGATACAAATCTATTTCTTCAATAAAATATAAAACATAAAGATTTTGACTTGACCAATTTTTGAACAACTTTAACTTACATAAAAATGGTTGGTCATAGTTAAATCTAAAACGACATCGTCCCACTCAATGAATATCCTAATCAATCTGTAAAATATGGTTGACGCTTGCTGGTCAGACCGGTTACATAAGCATAGTGGTGATTTGTCATGATGTTCTTTACTTGCTAGATATAAGATTGTCAAGCATAAGCTTTAGAGTCGGCAACTATAAAATTAACATTGGAGCCAATTTCAACAATTATTAGTTGATTCAATTGTTTTATCAGGTTTCACATGCTATGTATTGTAGAAACCATGGTCAATTTCATGGATTATTGAAACTTAGTTTTTTAGATTATGGAATTATCCACCTGCTTTTCATCTAGCTTATTTTTATTGCTAAGACTAGGTTCATGACATAGTTTCAGATCTTTGGTTTTTAACGCACCGAAAGTGTTTGATTAATTGTGTGAATGAACCAATGAGCAAAATATTCTTAACCACTGGAAGTTGATTTGGAGTTTCATGAACTTATCAAATTTGATCATACTTATCAAATTTGATCATATTGCATGTTTATAATATGAAATTCAAAAGAAGTTGGTCACTGGGATTTTAATACATAGGGTTTAACATGAGTAAGTAAGTTTATCTAAATGGTGTCGTTTGAGCTCAAGAACGATGCTCAATGCATTCTCGTCTGGCTATTGTTTCATGATTTATGTTTTCGAAGAAGTGGTCAATGCCTAACGCTTTAATATATTCATTTTTACATCGTTTTAATTTCTGATGTTTAGTCTCTTACAAGTTTAAACACAAACAAAAATCTTTTTTTTTTGTTCCAGCTTGACTCTTCTTCGAAGATTTGTAAGGTAGCATTGTTCCTTGTGGATTCAATCCCTGAACTATTGTGGTTCACTGTGAATTCGCAATATATATTCTATTTGTATCATAGAGCTACTAGTTTTAAGCGACAAAAGCTTTTTCCCTTTGCCAAATCCCACACCAAACCACACTGTTTCTGCCTCCACTAGCACACAAAAAACGCCAGGAGAAATAATGCAGTAGTGGAGAATAATAGTTGAGACTTTGAAATATTTTTTAAACATGGTCATTTTAGATGTTAACGATGACTAGCAAGTTTTTGTGAAAGTTAAAATTGACTAAAGTTAGTGTTTAAATTGGCTAACTCAACCCAAGTTTGTATGTTATTTTAGTTCAATGACGAATTTGTGATTATTTTGACAAAATGGCGTCAGTTTAGTATCTAAATAATCGTTTCTTCCTTCTTTTTTCTTTAGTTTAATTTCAGTTACAATGTTGGTCATCCAAAAATATATATAAATCAGTTATTTTGAATTGAGTTTTCATTTAGTATAAATCATTATAAACCAGAATCGGGATTTATGTTTCTTAAATATTCAAATGGCGTTGCTAATAAACAACCAAAAGCTAGCAGAGAATACAATAAACAACCAAAATTGCATACTTTCTCACTGTTTTGGTCGTATTTGAATAGTTGGTAGTAATCACATATCTCTCTTGTATGATCTTCAAGCATGTGCCATATTTGTGGCTTGAGAGCATGAGAAAGCTATTGCAGAGCTTCTCATGACCGCATCTGCAACAGATTGGTCAGGCAATGAGATCATGTACTGAAGAAGAATGCTCCTGAAACCTAAAAATGAAACATTAATTCTAAGAACCACATCAACAAGAAAAGAATAAATCTCTACACAAAAGCAGTAACTTACCCATTCACAAAGCAAGAGAGTCGAACAAGTTTATCATGTTGAAGATGAGAAACAAGAGATGATGTTTTGGTGTCCATTATGATCACAAAGTAAAATTTACTGGTCTTGAGAATCAAAGGCTGCATAGGGAAAGTTAGACATTCTTAATGTAACACTATAAATACCACAAATCAACATATTCATTAAGAAAAAACGAAGCTGAAGCTCATGCGTATTGAAATAGTGGATTATGTGGCACACGATGAGTTAACATTATTAGTCCATCATACATCAGAATCTCAGGGAACAGCTCTTCCAACATATTATGTCGTATTTTCAGATTTAGTACTATACGTAATATGTGTAACTAGTAATATGATGAAAAGTAGCAATAAATAAAGAGAGCCATAAGAATCGAATTGGAGAAAAATATAATCTAAAAACTATTAAGATTTTGTTGGTTAGTGAATAAACGTCACTAAATCTTATTTATTTATATACTAGGGGCTGGCCCGTCCTTCGGGCGGGTAAGTTTACGCTCAATCTTTTTTTATATTGAAATATATTTTAATTTTATAAGATATTTAGAATTTTACTTTGTATTGAAATAATAATATAATCTTTTTTATTCTAAGATCATATTGCAAGTTAATTTATTAATTTTTTGCTGTTTTGGATGGAAAATACCACTAACATTTTTTTCCTACATTAATAGGGGTGTATCCACGCTTCGAGCTGAATATTGTGTTTCATTGGTTTTAAGTATGATCTATATGATGTAGTTATTTGATCGTTTTTATTTGTTAAAAGTATTATTTGATATTTTCATTGTGTTATGTAGTAATAGGTAATACGTTAATATATTTTGTGTTTATTTTTTCAATATTGTGTAGTACTTATTAGTGATGGAGTGAGCATATAGTGTAAATCATAATAAATTTCAATAACATTGTCTTTAGGCATGTGTTGATTATAAAATTAAAGATTTTAGTGTCAAATTGTATTCTATTTTTTAATATTTTTGAAAATTATTCTTTTAAGATATTTTTTTCCTCTCTCCATATTTTGACATTAAGTCGTCACCATCTATGTATTTTGTTTACCTTTTTGTGTGTAGTGTTTTCACCATTATCGTCACCTATGTGCTCTTGTTCTTCCTCGCATTCTTCTCTTCAATGATATTTGTTGTAGATCAAACATATGATTTCCAAGTTGTGATGTTGTTTCTCACAACATTATAGGCCGTTCGAGTCAATGTTGACTCTTCCTCTTCTTCTTAAGATTTCAGCTGATGTTTCTTGGGTTGGGTCAGAGTTAAGTCGTATTTGATGTTGTCTTCTTCGTCTTTGGTTTGCTATTGATAGTCCATGTTCGTCTTGGTCTTCAAGTTCTGATTTTTCTTATCTTACTTCTATGCTCTTTTTCATAACTCGAGGATGGTTTCACAATTTGCTGATGTCGTTTTTGTCTCCCCTTCTCTCTTTAATTTTTAATCTCGTTGTAGCTATCATCGTTGCTTGCGTCTCTGGTTGTTTTCCCTTTCGCCAGGTTTACCATGTCAGGTTTAGATAGTATTTTCCTCTGTATATGCTTTGTGGGCTTTGAAAATTATTTATGGTATGAACTCTAGTTTCTCTGTGGCTTCCATTTTTCCCCCTCTGATTGTTTTCTTCCTTCTCCACGTTCCTCGGTATACTTGTGCAAAATTAGTCTCTTGGGACTTTGGTCCCTTCTATTTAGAGCTTTATGGTTCTTCTTTGGCATGAGTGCTTTGTGCTTGTTTAGTTTGTGAGGTAATTCTTACCTCTTAGCTAATAGTTGTGCTTCTGGTGCTTAAGGCACTGCCTTCATATTTCGTGGTGACTTTGACTTTTCGGTGATTATTCTTCTTTTGACATGCTGATCTTAGTTCTTTGCTTTAGTTTTTGATTGCACTATTTTGTGTTCAGAGGATTAATTAATTAATTGATCTCAACTTTACATTTTTACTCTTTTCTGATCTATGCTTATTCTGGCCAAAACACTATAAGACAATGTGAGGTGTGCAGTCTTTGTTCCTGATCACCTTTCACGTTCAAGCCTTTATTAAATTAGTGTTATTATGATATTCTTTTCTCTATAATTGTGGAGGTTTTAGGTTTAGATTTGTGTTGTGCTTTAGTTTCTTCTTTTTAATTTTATTATTTTATAATTTTAATAGTAAAATAAATACTGAATTTGTAAATAAAATAATAATTAAAATAATAAAATAGTGAAAGTTTATGCTATTTTTGGTTTGTAATAAATTAAAATTTAAAAATATTTTTATATTATTTTATTTATTTTTATCATTTTGAATTTTAGTGAGTAATATAATAGATTATTCCTATTATGATAGTTAATGTGACAAAGATTAAATATGATCAGTTGCATATAAAAGTTATTTTGTGTGCATTAGAGATTAAAATCACGATTAAAAATTTTGGGGTCAATTCATGAAGAAAAATGAACAATTAGAAATTGTTTGACCAAATTATAAAAATCTTAAAAGAAAAAGATTTAAAATGTAAAAAAATTATGAGGACACATGTCGCATAAACCCCATGCCACGTGGAAGAAGAAAAGAGAAAACTTAACTTTATATATATAGATAGATTTTCAAGCATATGGCATACATTTTATATAATAACTAGGATATGATCCGCGCCTTTCGCGGGATGAAAAAAATTAAAATTTAAAATTACAGCATATTTTTATTTATTTATTATAAAAGTAGAAGTATAAACGGGGTGATTTTAATATACGATATTTAAAGGTCAATTCTTTTAAATTAATTATTTTCCATTTTTTTCACAAAATATATTCTAAGGAGGAATATGACCGTTTTTTTTACATTTAACAGATTAAAAGGCTCTAATACCCTAAATATATAAATACAAATTAAAAAAATTATGCTTTCAAATTATATGTTTTCAAATTCGATTTTCTTCATAATTTATTTTCTGGATTTTTTTTTATTTTTTCAAAATTTCTTTTTGTAATTCAAAAATAATTTTCGAAACTATTTTTTTCAAATTTGTATATACAATTTTTAATATTTATAATTTTTAGTTTATAGAATTTTAACCTTAATCTTAAAACTTCAATCACTAACTCTAAACCTTAAGGTTTGAATCAATTAACCTTATATGTATAAGTATATATTTATATCTTTAATGAAACATTTTCGTCATTTTGATTTTTATAGTTTGTATTTGTGACAAAAACAATTTTAGATAACCCATAGGTTATCCCCTTATTAAAATAGCATATATATATATATTAGTCTTAATTTGTATAAAAAACCACGACTCTTTCATATAGTTAGTCCAACCTTACTTTTGAGGGATATAAAATATCATATTTTCTCAAAAAGAACATGTTTAAACCTTCAATTTATACAGAAGATGATCCCTAACAGCTTATACAATATCTTTATATTGGAGCAGGAATATAAAAAAAATTATATATAAAACTCTGTGGCATTTAACATGTTAATATATCGTTGCAAATTTTACATTTTTCTATAGTTCTCATGCTACAACTTTTTTATACGCAACGGAAAATATAATATAAAACGTTTATGGTCTAACGTATGTTAGATTCAATTCTCATAATAAAATTTTATAAAATACAAAGCACTAAACAAATGGAGTACCAATGGTAGTCAATGTAATTAATCTAGTTTTCTAAGGATAGTTTTATTTAAAGGCTGAGGATTCATGAGAGTTTGACACATCATTAAAATGGCAACATTGTAATAAGTTTACTCATTGAAAGTTGTTTTTTTCAAATTGTTTCCTTATTAATAATAAGGGGATATGTGTTTTCTATTACTTTAATGCAATTCAGCAAATTTAGTCCCCAAAAAGTCAAAATAAGTAAAAAAATAAATTATAAATGATTCCAGTCAGTTTCCTTACTGATAAAATGGTTGTTTAAATACAACGTCATTTAAGTACTGAACTTACTAGAAAGTTCAAATTTGGCATGACAGATGAGAGAGTCTTCAAGTTTTGTTGGCTGAGTATTTTATTTGTTAAATTTGATTCGTTATTCGTTGTGATTTGATCCAAAAATTCTGGATATCCGTAAACTTTCAAAAAAAATAAAAATAAAAATCTGTTAAAACCCATGTAAGAATTACGCTATACACTAGTTGGGCGGTAACTTTAGGCCTAGCGAGTTACCAAAAATTTGGAGATTAAGAGGGGTATAATCTAGGTAGATTAAGTACATACTAGATGTTGATCCGCGCTTTTAAAGCACGAGTTTAGTTTCCTTTGTTTTCTTAAATTGATAAATATTTAGTAAATGTCACATTTTCATATATTTGTGTTTTATTTTATAAAAGGCTTAATTTTTTTCTTTCTTTATCATGTTTCATTTTAAATGATTATTTATGTTTAAAAATTATTTTTTTTAATGAATTAAGTTGGTATAACTCTGATAAGTTAGTAAGTTACTGAATTATATATCATGAAACGTGGGGTATTATTAATATAGATAATAATATTAATGATAAGATAATAAAATGTCATAAACAAAAGCTTCTAAATTCATGGATAATAATTAATAAAAGAGTTAAATATATTGTTAGGATTTTATGATGCAAATATAAAAGAACATAAATAAATTTTTAAATAAATGTCCATTTTAAAATATCACACTTGAAAGAAGTCATGAATTCTCTTTTATTATACTCCCTTTGTATCAATATAAATGAGTTTTAAGGTTTTTGCACATGAATTAAGAAAATACAAACTTCTATGCAATTTATTTTGGTTATATAGAAAAATTATTAAATGAAACTAATTTAACCTATAAGAAAAAACCACAGTATTCTATAATTGGTCACAAAATTCAAATGTTATTAAATTCTACTTAGAATAACGAGAACATCAGATATTTTGAAACAAATTTTTTTCATCTAAATTCCACTTAAAGTGGTACGGAGGTAAGAGAGCAGAAAACCAAATTTGACACGGAAAAAAACAATAATGCACAGAATATAGCTCGAACTATTATCAGCAGCAGAGAGCATAGATATCNAATTTTAGTTATATATATATATATATATATATATATATATATTTACTTAGATCATTAGTTGTATAAAATTTTAATTTTAATCATATATTTAAATGTTTATACAGCTATTTCAAATACAATAATTTATAGATTATATGCTGTATATAATCAATAATTTATAATTGTCACATATATTTGTTGTTTTTTATTGTATTTGCATTTAATTATTAAACATATTAATATGTGCTTCTTTTAATATATATAAACGAATTAGTTTTTTTAACCTTTTATTTATAGAAAATCGTTTTTATTAAATTATGTGCTTTAAATATAACAATATATAGATTATTATGATGTCATTTCCTTTTTATATTATTTTTGAGTTATATAAAGAGAAATTGTTTATATATACGTATGTAAAATATTTTGTTCTATTTAGATAATAAGATAATTTGGAAATAAATATTAATAAAATAATTAAAATATAATGATGGTATTGTAATACTAAATTTTATTTATTAAAGTTATTATAGAGATATTTTCCCTACAATTTATAAAATAAAGGAGACTTGGCAAGGCAGCTCCTTCTGTCCACGTCTATTTGGAGCATGGGGGGTTTTTCGCCACGTGTCAGCGCGCTGGGGCGTTCGTGCATCACACAACCTCTTCCTCACCCGCGCGCGTGACATTAGAAACCGGTCTGTTTAGTAGAACGCTCCGTTTTGTTAACCGGCTGATTTCGTGGGTTTATTATAATTCTATGGGCCTCTTAATATTCAAAGCAGGTCCAGTTGTCTTCTAGGTTTCTTCGTCTCTTCTCTTCGCTTTTCCAGAACGAACGAAGCTTGAGCTTCCCTGATTTTCTATGTCCTTTCTCTTCTTTCTCCGCTTACCGATTACTGCGATTACTGCTCAATTCATCCCACTTTCTCCTCATCAATACAAGCTTTTCTCCTCCCCCATCAATCGACTTGGCTGTATATATATATATGTTCAGAAGGAATACAAGCACTCACGGAGGTTTCTCTGTACCTTGCCGAACTGGTGAGAAATTTTTACATCCCTTCATCTTCTAACTCTAAAATATCTCTATTTAAAACTCAGATGTTTCCTCGCTTTAATAAGATGATTTTTTATTGTGCTCTTCAGGATCTCACACACAGGCACAGCAGCCTCCAACTCCAGAGTTGATAGCAAGAGATCTGCACGAAGTTCAAACATATTTTTGCGGGGTTAGCTTCCTGTTTCCTTAGACCATCTCCTATTTTTTTTGATCGACCTTGATCCACGATTCTATATTTCTGCTGGTGCTCCTTATAGGCAATACTATCAACCACTTGCTGAGGAAACGGGCCATCTAGGAGTCAAGCGAATTAGATGTCAGCAGAAGTAACAGCCAAAATCTCCATTCGGTTGAACGAGCTAACCAAATTAGAGGATCTCACGGAAAACATGAAAATCAAACCATCCAGCATATAATGCTTACAATTCAAGTTGGTTGGTACGTACCCCGCGACCTCTTTTGTTGTTGTTGTATGTCGTTTGTTTACTTTTCAATGTCGTTTTTTTCTTGACAACCCGTACACAGATATGCAGTGGGAAAATGATATGTGTTAGTGTCTTTGATTAGGTTGCAAATAACCTCCTCCAGAAGTTTAGCTTGCGGGATTGAAGCCTAAAGTCATGGTTGCCACAAACGTTAACCCAAAAGTGGCTGGAGGTCAGTAGAGTTTGTATTTATTTTAAACAACCTTATGGTCCTCATCAAACCATTTAACTTTTTTTTTGCTTCATGTAGTGAATTCAGGGTGCCTTTTCCTCAATGCAACCTTGGTATGCACTTTTATTTTGACAACGAATACCTTGCCACCGGGATGGTTGATTTTGTTCATCAACGAACATGTAGAGATTTTGTTTATTATTTCTATATTCTCCCTTTTCAAGAATCAAAACCCATGACTTCAAGAACACTGTCTTTTTCTTTGTGTTTGTTTTTGTTTTAGTCTTTTGGAAAAGATAAAACAACTTAATATGTTTCCACAGCAGACAAAGGAGTTCCAATATTCTGGTTGACAGCCTTGAAGAACAATGATTTTACTCCTGATGAGGTAATCTAAATGCAGTTTTTGTATTCATTTGTATGCAACTCCCAATCATAACACCATGGAATACCTCTAGCTTGATGTCCTTCACGTCAGGTCAATGATATTAATGGCCCTAGACTGAAGAGCCTAAAGGATTGAAACTTGATTTTTTATTTAACTCAAATCTCTAATTTAAGAACACTGTCTTGAAAAAGTCTGATCATATGATTGATGAAGATGACCCACTTCTTGGGAAGGCTCTTAGGTAACTTCTTATACTGCTCTAGAAATGTTGCAGATACTTCATATGATTATATATAATAATATTATATCAGATTCCACTAATGTTGACCTTGCGCTGGGGCTATGCTCTTTATCAGTTTCAGAGAGATGGGAGACATCTCAAGCAACCACTGGCTGTAGCATTGGCCACGCTAAGGAACAAGAGCTTAAATTCATGTGTCATTTAGATTAATTCTCTTCGGGACATTTTGAGGTAAAGAAACCATCTTGTCTGCTCCGATTTGAGTTTTTGTTTATATTTTTGATTGTTGATGTGTCTGAAGTGTAACGGCTTCGATTAAGTGTTTAACGCTTTGGTTTCTCATTAGGCAATATTCTTATGAAAATTCTTCAGAGGTCGATTTTCGAAATGCAATGTTAGTTGTGATTTGTAAGGCGGCTTTGTTCATGTCACAACTATTTCTTTGTATCATAATTTTTTTTTCAGNTTTGTTCATGTCACAACTATTTCTTTGTATCATAATTTTTTTTCAGTGATTGTTTTTAAAGAAAATCATGTGTTGCAACTGAGTTATTTTACTTGTGTAGCAATTCTTCGTTTCGTTGTTCATGATCATATTTTATTGTTTGGCATAAGAAATTATGCCTATTTGAGTTGTTCAATAGATCGTCTCTAATGACTTCGTCACTGAAATAGTTGCAGATCTGGACCTTACTAGAAGAACTCTTCATCATAAAAAAAA
>OVBX01002299.1:0-20892 GCA_900406325.1 Erucastrum elatum | reverse complement strand
ATATATATATATATATATTATTTTAATAGTGATATGTAAGTTATTAATACATTTTAATAATGTTATCAAAAATAAATATTTATATGAAAGTTGATATTAATGATGATATATGAGTTATTAGTTATTACCATATTTAAAATTTTTGTAAGAAGATATAAATTTTTATAAGAAAATTTTATATTTTGCAATTAGTATGATGCCATATCACACTTTTCTAAAAACATGTCATTTTTTTTTTAGTTTCATGTCATCATTTTTTTTACCGAAAATAATTGTAGTGGCGAACAAATCACTTCGCAAATAATATAGAGGAGATAATTGTAGTGACGACACGTGTACAAATCACTTCGTAAATAATATGTAAAAGAGATATTGATTTAATGGATATACATGACCCTAACCCCTCACTGCCATCAAATGGTATGCGATCAAGTTCCGACAGTACTTTGAGTTAAGCAACCGTTCTTTCCCGCTCTTGTTCCCTTTTAAAGCACCTCTCCAACATCTCTTCCTATAAATACTATCTTCCTTACCCACACAACCTCTTCATCAGTCATAAGTTAGTTCACTATCACGAATAATATGGAGAACGATCGAGAAATCCTTCAGTTTTGGTCCTCACTTCTCCACTCCCTTGCTGATTCCGACCCTAAAGATGGTCTCTTGCCCGAGATCAGCAGCCCGATGATGGTGATGTCTACATCCATGGCCACAGATGTTTCACCAAAACCTTCTAATGCTCATGGAGATGGAGATAAGGGACAGGGAAAATCTATAGTCGAAACAGGAGATATGATCATTCATGCGGGTGGACATAGATCTGCTGGAAAACAGATTGAGGTGGTACGTTCAGTTTTTAGGTATACATGTGTATATGAGTTATGTATTAATACGAGCTTTTTCTTATTAAATGTAAGGAAAAGAAAGTAGGTGCAACAGAAGAAACAAAGAATCTTGGTAAGAGACCACGTACTAATGAAGCTTGTAATATTACAGAGAAAGTGAGAACACTCCTTTGTTTGTTTTATGCATGTCTATTAAGAAAACAAGTTGTTCAACTTTTTATCTCTCACAACGCAGAAAAGACGTACCAATATAAAAACCAAAATTGAGAATCTGAATCAGTTGACACATAATTGCAAAAAGGTGCACACCATTTGTTCACCTCTTTACTTTTCATCTTCTTCTTTTCTGTAACACTGATTTAGTTGTCATCTCTTATATTGTCATTCCGAATACGAAGCTTTGTGTTTGCATTTCTTATATAAGAACATGTTCCTGACATATAAAAAAGCTCCATCTGGCCAACAGATTCGATGTAGATATATCTATCATTCTATTCAATATTATGTTGAAAGATACATCAAAACTACTAAAATCTTTTCTCACTTGTGTTTTTGAAAGTTTATATAAAATCTACTATGTTTCAAAAAAAAAAAATATATATATATATATATATATATATAAAATCTACTAAAGTATTGTGTTCTCTTTTTAAAACACAATGAATTAACATATAATTTAAAAACAGTCTATTAAAAATAAAAAAACCATTTGATTATTTTTTTTGCTTAAAAATTTGGTGATTTAGTTGATATACTTAACCTTTGTTTTGTTTTTAATTTGTTCTATATGAATCTGCAGAGAGACATTGCCTCAACCCTTGATTGTATCATCGATAATATACGCCGGATGAAGCATTATGTAGAAGTAAGTAAACTAAATCATTAATTTGTTATATATACATATACAGAGACATGTATACATAAGATAAAACCAAAGTAAAATCTTGATTTTCTGGTAAAGAAAAAAGTTATGTTAGACCAAACAAAATATATACATAGTTTGGTCTGGTTTGGATCACGTTTCTTGTTTACATTGGTTTGGCTAGTTAAAAAAAAGAACTGTATATATAAATGAGTGTCATATTTTTATACGTTGCATGAGACACAAACACATATAACGAAACTTGCCAAGATCAAACTACAAAATGTACCAATACAGAGTCAGAGCATGGGTCCCATGTTACCACTTGGAATGAAGATGGATTTTCCGGCTCCATGGTTTCCTCCTTCTTTCCCTCCCAACTTCATCAGGCCGCCGTTCAATTGTTTTACCCCAGGAGAAACTAGCTGTGCCTGTGGCAATCAAAAAGTTGAACCTGCTACCACGAAGGTTTAAATGTTTTCTTAATTCATATATTTTCTATGAATTATTGTTGGTTTTGTTTTATTTATTCTTTTTTTTTGGTTCAAAATGGACAATTTATAGGGATTCAACAATCAGCCGGACTCGTCAAAATCTATGTGAGGTAGTGGTGTTTCAATATTTTGGACGCATGCTATCCTTAAGTTCGTTTTTAGAATATATATATATATATATATATATATGTATGTTTATTGTGTAGTAGTTTAGAGTTTTTTTTTTTTGTAGAAATAGTAGTTTAGAGTTGCTCTCTCAAGTTTCCAAACCTGTGGCATTGTCTTTTGTTCGTTCACCGCATTGTAATTATGTTGTCACTATCGTATTGTTCATCGTAAACTTATATGCATCGTTTTATATTAAGCTGTTTACATGCAAAGTTTTATATTAAGCTGTGGCATGCTCTTTTTTTTTTTATATTAAGCTGGATCTACATAACGCTTTCAGGATCATATTAGAAAATGTGGAAATAACAAAAATGTTTTAGAAAGACATTTTGCAATTCAAAAAGGTCATATTAGAAACTTGGATGGAGTAATTTCATCCAATTTAAGAGATTGAATTGTAGTTCAAGGATCTGTGTATAGATACACGAAAAAGAAGAAAGCAACAGCCTCTTCATACATATAGTATGTTATATATCGTATCAGCGACAAATGCTTCAACCAATTCAATTCTCGCTTTTGTTTGATAAACTGAGAGGAGCCCGATTGAGAGTCGAGCGAAGGAGCTGATCAGTGGAAGAAGGTTTACCACAAGAAAACATAGAGTTCACCGAAATTTAGCGACACATTTATGATGAATTAACGATAATTTTTTTTGTTAACGGATAAATATTCACAAAATGAAAGAGCTAAATTTACAAGAAAGCAGTCTCAAGAAATAACTACTTTGAAAAGAAAAAAAAACAATAAGAAACAAATGTGACTAAGTTGGATAAATTTGTGTCAACTGTCTTAAACCAAAGAGACATAATAGAGATTAGAAGTGCTTCCTATGTCTTAAACTCTGATAAGAAGTGAGGAAGTTGGTATTCTGGAATAAGCTATGGCTATGCTTTTGTGTGAAGAAGAATTCGCTTATAAACTTCATCATATAAGGATAAGATTTCAGATTTGGTTTTTGGCTTATATGAGCTCTTGTTTCTTATGTGTTTTTTAGTCGCAAGTGTTTGGGATTAGGCAGGTAGAATATCATCTCTAATGGTGCTTAAAGTCATGATCGTAGGATCAGGCTTAGTTTATAAAGTTATGTATATGTGTCTTTGTAGAAAAGATATTGCTCTGAAAAATATGTTTATTTGATATATTTTATACATGTAATTATATATCATAGAAAATAAATGTTTTCTTATATAAATAAATAAAAGAAATGACAAAATTAGATAAAATTTATTTTGGAAAAAAATAACAAAACTTTTTGTGCATGTTCATATACAATTTATACACTATAATTACCAACTCAACTTAGTACAAAAAAACTATTAAATTATTATGGTTATTAATTTACTGAATATTAGTTTTTAGAGTTTCTAGTATAACAAGAAACATCCCCTCTTTAGATAAAAACAAGGAAACCCCATTTGGGCAGCTAAAATCTCAGAAAAGATTGTTTTCATTGGATTATCTTTGTGTGCATCCTAAAATGATGGAAAGCTCCTATCATATTTACTTATATTGATGTGAGACATTCACATTGATTAAGTCTATCTAAGATCGACATGCGAAGTGCGAACTCGACCTCTATTCAACCCTGGTCCGAAATTTCTCAACCAACCAACCACTATATTAAATCTTCTATTGTATTACCAAAAAAAATCATCTCAATAACCGACAAATGTTTCTCTCGGATTTCAAGTCTCAGAAATAATCGAGAAACAAAATGTCAAAGAACCACATGATTCGCCTATTTGCCAAATCCTTTGAATATCTATCAATATCTCTATATGTATATAATACTGTTCAGTTATAGGTATACGACTCAATCTTTTTTATCATTGACCTTTGGTCATTTGACCAGCTTGAAGGAGGACTTATTGTTGGGTTTGGAGCTAGCAGCCACGAGCTTCTCTTGGTCAGATAGTGAGTGGCGGAAGTGGCAACGGTGGCCATAAGTACAGATATCACCAGCAAGAACCATTCTGCAAACCTCAGTCTTGTAACGAGGATGGCGGATCACTGGGCGTAGTTCTTTGATTCCGTGAGCGAACTGGCAGTTGTCACCATATGGGCATGCCCCTGTCTCTTGCCACTTGTTGCACAGCTCTGTTTTAGTCATCCCTTGGTTGTACACCTCCACTTCTATCTCCTCCTCCTCTTCTTCCTTCTTCCCTCCTCGCACGTATACCTTTCGCTGCATTCATCACCATTAATAATTCTTTTACATTTTTTAGTTCACATAAAGCAGAGGATAGCGTAATATCATATATACGCAGCTCAGATTCGACAGCTAAACAAGTCTAAAGTGCCTCAGTGATTACCACTACAGCCAAAATCGTTCATGTTACACACCAATCAAAGGCTCCTCAATCAATCATTACCATTAGTTACTACTCTTGTTTACTCCTATTAGTTAAAAAAATACCAGAGTAGTAGAGGATTCTGGAATCATAGACGCAGCTCAGATCCAAGAATTATACAAAAGTCTAGTGTCTCTAATGAAAGACCATTCTCAGGTATACTGTTTCCTGCATTTCATTAGTTCCTGGCTCTTCATTCATCAGTAAAGTTCTTGTTTTTGTTTCTTTCTCCAGCTCAAGAATCTAAATCTAAACACCATCAAGTCTATGTAGATTTTAATCATATACTGTATGCAGCTCAAATTCAACAGCTAATAAAGTCTCTAGTCTCAATGCTCCCCAAAATTGATTCCTATAATCAAACTCTTAACTCTCACAGTGATCAAGAAAACAAAGAAGAAGTAGTTACCGTGGTAGTGAGTTGTTGACCGCAAGTCCCAGGCTTAGGCATGGCTCCACGAGATTGAGCGACGACACCAACACCACCTCCTTGGCTCGCTTTAGAGTAACCGCTGGATCTCACGGAGATGCTCTTCGGCAGAGAAGCACGGTTCACATCCTCATTCCCAATCACGCTAGTCGGACTCTCAACGCTGACGTCATCGCCTCGGTTCCGATTCTCGTTGTTCCCTCCGACGGAAAGATTGCTAAGCGGAGATCTGAGGCGGTTGTTGCGGAGAGATGATCGGATGATCTGGTCGAGCTCTTTCTTGAGGTGGAGATTCATCGATCGGAGCTCGGCGTTCTCTGCACGGAGCACTTCCGCTTCAAGAGACGCCTCGTGGAGGCGCGTGCAGCACAGTGCCTCTCGGTTCACCATGTCTTGGCGGCGCTGCTGCATGACGTTGCGAGTAGAGTAGTAGAGTTGGTCGCGGAAGCGAGAAGAAGGCGCAACGACGCCGCCGGACGATTCTCCGTGAGTGCCGACGACTCCGCCGCTGTAAGTAAACGGAGCGATTTCGTTATCCATTGTTCGCCGGTGAAAGTTTCTGTTTCACAATCGCCGGAGGAAGAAAAAAGAAATCAGATCTAGACTTTTTGGATTCTTGCGAACGAAATCAAGATATCAAAAAAGAAAATCGGAGAGATTTTTTACCTGGAGTAGAGAAGCTGATGAACTACCGAGAAAATTGAGAGGAAACTGCCGAGAAAATAGAGAGGAAGCTTTCTTGCTAGAGAGAGGGAGAGATCAAGTTAGACAGAGAAAGTTTCTCGAGAGGGAAAGGCTACAGAGTATTTATATACACAGAGGAACTTGGAGGGAAACTATCTGCAAGGGATTTTCGCATTTTTAATTAATTAATTAATTAATTATAGAAAAAATGGATTGGTTGTTAGAAGTAACTAACTTGAGTCTTAATCTTTAGTTACGGTTATACCACTGTAACTTGACCATTTCATGTAAATTATTTGATATTTGATCATATAAACATTATATGTAAGAGGAAATGATTTTAGTGAAGTGGCTAAAGTTGCCTTCTTTCGCGTTGTTGGTAGATAATAATAACCAGGCCCAGTTATAGTTTAGAGAATGATTTGTTTTCAACTAGTTGCTTGATTTTGAAGATTATTTGAGGGGTACGGTTGTGTTCTATACACAAAACTTGCAGAATAGTGGAACTTAAGCAAACAAACCAACAATTATGGTTTGATAGTCTTGACTAAAATCTAGCAAACAAACAATAGAAAATGTTAAAAGGATTTTTGCTTATTTATCAAATATCACAACTGTTTAGTAGTCTTGTCAACTTTCATCAAACAACAATTATGGTTTTGGTAACACAAATGTCTATCTCAATTGTCTGTTAAGTAACCTTTTGATTTGACATTACGGATAAAGTTAATTTCTGGTGAAATTTGGTGCAAACCAGTGATTAATATTTGGATGGTGAAAGCAAATGATTAACAAGATCTTAGCTTAACTTACAGTTGCATGCAAGAACTGAATCATGTAAAATATATGAGCATAGCTAGATTAGTGTCTTATGTACAAAAGCATGGTGATGAATAAAGGGATGCAATCCAATAGCTACGCGTTTTAACGCGTTTATCTTCTGTTTTTAAAGACCATACTAGGCTTGTTTCTCCTCTCTGAATCCAGAAAAAAAAATGCAACTTACAATATGACGAGATATGTTGTATACCATTAATGGGAAGATAGCCTTTGTAAATACTTACGTTCTTGCTCTCTTCTTCTCCTTGAGCCTTGTTATGGCGTTTTGACGTGCATTGTTAGAGAGAGGGGAGCAAAAGGAGATTACTTCCTCTGAGTGGTTATAAGAGTAATGAGTTTTGCTGTTTCCTCCACCGTTGGAACTTGAGAATGAAAGAGCTGGGGAAGCTGGTTTGGTTGCAAATATGGAAGATGAAGAGGAGACCTTAGGTTATAACAAGAAAAAAATAAGTTATATAATGAATGTTAATCAAAAATAATACTTTATAATAGTAGATGGAAAATTTTTTCAAACCTCACACGATTTGTAATTGTCTGATATTGGATCTGGATCACCTCCAAAAAGTTCTTCAAAGTTTCGGAAAGTGAGATCGATATCAGGTATATGGAAGTCATCGTCATCACAAACTGTATCTTCACAAACACCAATGTCTTGTAGGTTTTGATACCACAACTGCAAAAAAATACAAAGCTAAATCATGTAACTAAACGGTTCCACAAAAACTTGTGTATGGTGGTACTATTTGAACCAAAACCTGATTGCTCTTATTAAATGGGCTTTTGCATTCCCAAAAGGAATCACCAAGTGTGGAAGACGAAGACAAGTGTGAAAAGTCAACAATTAGCTCTTTCCCGGTTTGCTGAAGATCGACTAAACGGTCTTCAGATTGCTTTGGAAGCTCTAATGGAGATGGATCAGTATGCTCTGTCAAGGACAAAACCTTATTCTCTTCCCTGAGCTGAAGCTTCTCCAATTCAAGAATCTGTTCCAAGACAAAACCAGCTTCTCTTTGCACCTACAAACCATCAAAATCATTTGTACATCAGCATACAGAGAGATCTAATAATATATACAAAAACAAGCATCAAACCTTAGGTTTAGCCATCGCAAAAGACTTCTCCAACGAAACATCACCAGCCATAACTCGAAAACCCCACATACCCGCGAAATCTTTAGCAGAAGGACACCCCGTATAACACCTCACATCGTGTCTAACATGCTTAGAGGAGACAACACCATGGATCTTGTCATTGCATCCATTACAAAGAAACATTTTATGGTCCAAACACCGAACAGCACAAGGCTGATTCTTACAAGAACCACATAAAAGCGTGCGTAAATGTCTCCCTGAGAGTGCATTAGCTGAATGAACCTTTGCATCACATGTTAAACACAGACTCGCTGCATCTGCTATACAATAAACCACTGCTCTATACGCTTTGCAAACCTCACACAATCTTTCCATCTCTCAATAATTATTTTTTTTACACAAAATTCATTAGATTCTTGAAAATATCCATAACTTATGAGAAGATTCGTCCCTGTTTCATCAAAACATCAGATTTTAATGCCTAACGTTAGGCAGAGATCATAGATCGAACACAGTTAATAGGCGAAACAAACTTACCGGTAAGAGAAGAAGCGTAGAGTTATGTGAGAGATTCGTGACACAGCTTTCTCTGTTTTTAGAAACTTCCTATCTGATAAAAATCCTTGGGTTCGGCTTTTTATTTTATTTTAATTGTTATGATGACGTGGATAAGACACGTAGGTTTATGGTGGGACCTACGAATTGGTGATTACGTTATCCATATGCACGTGAGATATGGGGAAGCCACGGACGTATGTTCCACTGTGACAGCCTCAACCCATCATCAATCTCTAAGCTTACCTTTTCCTAACCAATAACTGAACGCCACGTATCAGCAACGACCAAACAGGATATTTACTTCGTTACCGGATCAGGCGTTGACCAATCAGGATTTTAAAATTGATGACACCAAATTTGAATAACTTGAATTGAATAAAAAATAATAATTTCCTTTTCAAGCTCGGTTTGGTTAAATTTTCAGGTCAGATTCGGTTTCTTCGATTTGGTTGGGATAAGAATTGTTTGGTTTAGCTATATACAGAACACTTGTAAGAAACAAAATATGCTGAATCAAACCGATGAAAAAGAAGAAGAATTCCGAAAAAAAGACAAAAGGTCACAGAAACAAGACCAGAGTCTTCAGCAGAGATCGCTTCCATGTCCCATGTTGATGTACAAACTCTGGTAAAGATGAACGGATTGACATTCCAGATTTGGCAGCAGACTTGCGTTCACTTTGCTAAAAGCTTCACCACAGAGACCAATTAGATCCTGACTTGAGCTTTACCAAACATATCACAACAAAAGATGAGGACGTACTTGTGTATCAGTTACCTGTTTTGTCATCTCTTTTTGGTGTGTACTTCAATCATATCACCCTCCTCCATCTCGAGGTTAGAAGGAGTGGTCGTTGGATCAATCTTGTCACCGTCAAAAGTAAACACAAGATTTTGCGGGTCGAGCTTTTCTTTGTCCGTATACATTTTGAAAACCCGTTCAAACTTCTCGTCCTACATGAAAATGGTAACATACCAAATCAACATCAGAAGCTAAAAAAAGATATGATCAGAACACTATATTACTCTCTGTTTTCTTATGGATGAAATCAACTACAAATTAAACTAAGCCTCTAAGACCCCCCCCCCCTTCCCTGATCTCTTTAACTCCCTATTCATTACTCATGCTTTCCTTGAAAGCTCAGTATGTCTAGTTATCTGGATGTTGGTGAGGGTGATGTAACACCCAACTCTCTCTTATGTCTAGTTGGCTAATAAGAAGCAAGAGGTGGGAAAACATACCGCGAAAACCCGGAACTGCTTCTGTCCCGCTTTGTCCTGTATTGTTATAACAATCTTGGCTCTGTCATTAACAGGCGGACCTGGTGGTGCCTGAGCAGGAGCACCCTCTGATGATACTTTCAGTGATACTTGAGCTTCTTTTTTAGCAGACTCCTCGGCTTCCTGCATCACATCTACCGCAGTTTTTGTGAACGACATAAGCTCCATCTTCTTCGTCCTACAATTGCATATTTCAATTCACAACATAAAAGAATCAAAGTCTATCAAAGGGATTCTAGCTTCTAATAGCAACAAGGGAAGCAGTCACAGAGAGATACAAAAAACTACCTCAAAGCTTTAATAGTAGAATCTTCACCAGACTCTTTGCTTTTATCAAAGACAACCTTTGGCGGTGGAAGCAACCAATCTTCATCACCCGCCACTTCAATCACTTTCACATCTTCATCTTTCTTTACAACCTTTATAAAATCAAAGAACAAATATCAACTCTTTCCAAAGCCCTAAGCTCAATGAGGTAGCATAACAAAAAAAAAAGATCAAATCATTACTGTGTGGGAAGCTTTTGCTCTCTTCTTAACAGGAACCTCCGATACATCAGAATCATCATCGTCTGCAACGAATCAGAAGGATTCTCAATCACTACTATACCGTCGCGAGCTCAAAATCAATTAAAAACAGAAAACTCACCGTCAATGCAAACGAAATTGGACGGCTGGACACGATGGTAATCGAAGAGCGGCTCTAGATCCTCTCCTTCACCTCCCTGATCAACACAAAAGCACCAGAACAGAGTAAGATTAGGGTAATCGAGATTAGGATTATCGTGAAGTAACAAGAAAGTTCTCACCATTGTAAGCGGATTCTATATTCTTCTTGTTACTCGAGTGTTTTAATCAGAAACCCTAGATCGATTGTGGAGCAACGGAACTCGAGTGATTTTGAATTTTGAGAGATTTGAGAGGAGGAGCTGAAGAGGCGTCGGCGATTAGAGATATACGCGCGTGGGGTTACGCATTATACGTTTGGGCCTGTTAGTCAGGCCCATTGTTTTTAGCAATCAAAATCCCATCACACACACAACCTTGTTTTTTTAACTCTATACAGTGTACAGTATATCTGTANTGTATATCTCTTTTAAAAAAAAAAAAAAAAATACAATGTATATCTCCATAATAGCTCTCGGCACTTCTAAATGGATACTCCCTCCGTTTCATAATATAAATTTTTTTAGAGAATATTATTGTTCCAAAGTATAAGATGTTTTGAAATTTTTAAGATAATTTTATTAAAAACTCTTTGACCAATAGTATTTTAATGAATTATTTATGATTGATTAATTTATTTTACATTTATATTGTTAATGATGTTATCTTTTAAAAATTTAAATTTCTTAATTTTTATGTTTTTAACAAAACATCTTATATTGTGGAAATCAGGAAGTATGTAACTACTCCACACTAAAAGCATCACAATCTTTTCTTTAAAAACTTACGGCAAACTAAAACAAAATTTACAAGTAAAAGAAATAAAAGTATTATTTGTGTGAACTCATTTTTGAATATTTATATTAACAAATATATAACTTCAAAAAAGAATCATATATTTAATTAATATATCTTTACAATATTATTTGAAAAGTCAGTTTTCTATGTGTTGTGTTCATGTTAACTCTCACGATGATTGATTACATTGATACATTTAATGAATTAAAAATACTTTATCTAAATACTGTTAACAATTATTTATTTAGTTTCCTTTTAAAAAATTTCCAAATAACATATATAATAAAAGAATATTTTCATAAATTATAAAAAGCAATTTAAACGGAAATATATGTATAAATAATATAATTTCATTAAAAAGGAAAGTTCACAAAATAAAAATATTTCTATTTAAACTTATTTTAAATAACATAAAATATACTAATAAAATACTTTCTTTACATTTATATTTATAATTTCCAAGATATTCTTGATATTAGAAAAATAGATATTATTTCTTTTGAAATAGAATTTTAAACAGTACAAAAATATATATTTTCAAATTAATAAAAACTTTTTTTTATATATCTATCTATTTTTTAGATGATTGCATAAAATAATTAAGTAACATATAATATCTTTAATTGACTATAATAGTTTATAATTAGTATCATTGAAATTTTATTTGTATTTCTTATATTTATTTGACTATAAAATCTTTCAGTTGCAGCAAAAAATATCTATAAATTATATTTTACTTATGTAATATGATTTATCAAATACAATTACAGTTTTAAATGCTTATTTTTAAAATATATTTAAAATAAAAAATAAAATTTTAAAACAAATATCTTTTGATAAAATAATTACAAAATATTTTAAAATAATGTCACACTATATACTTTAATGAAGTAGGTATATTATATTTTATCATTATTAAAATTATATATTTTCTGAATATTAAATTTTCTTTTAAATTTTATGTTTTAATTTTTTGAGGAAATTAATATAACCATAATCAAATGGCATAAAACTATTTAGAATTTATATAAATATTTTTGTCATTTTAAATACTGATATGTTACTTATGTATGTAACTTCCTATAGATCATCGATTTATTTTCTAACATCTTAAAAAAAAAACAAAATTTAATTGTATATATATTATGAAAATACATGCACATTTAAACAATAAATAAAATTAATTTGACTTAAGTTAATTATAATAAAAATATGCATAACTCAATATACTCACAACATTAGTGACTCGACTAATCCAACTTATATCTTAAATCATATATTTAACTATAATAAAAAATAATTTTATAACAATTATTATTATTATTATTTAAAATATAAGTTATAGAATAACTAAAAACACATTAACAAATGAAAATAAAATATTAATAACCTGTTACAATTTAATTCTTTTGTAAAATTTATATATATGCATGAGACTTCAAAATATTATTGTTATGATAATTTATGTAATTTGGAATCAAACACGTTATTTTATTTTTATTTCATTCTTAGCACAATATATATTGAGTTATACATAATTTTCCCAAAATATATTTACATATAGAAAACAATCAACTTAAATGCAAATAAGAAAATTAATCAAAATTTTAATATATTTAAAATAATTTTTTATAGTTTAATTCAAAAAAAATAGATGCATTTCAATATACTCAAATGATAAGTAAATCGACTATAAAATAACAAAACAAATAGATATAATATATTATTAATATAAATATGCATAAAATATAAATTAATTTAATTAAAAGAAAATAACAATCAGTTATTGTAATACTTATTTCATAAATATTTATATATGTGCACAAGTACGGGAAAATTACCTAGTAGTATTATATAATTGAAAAGAAAATCATATTAACACTAAAATATATAATATTATAAATAGCACGTGGAAGACCACTATTCGCCCTTATTAAATTATTATATATATATATATATATATATATATATTATTCATTATATAGTTTAAAAGTGTTAAGTTGTTAACAACGTGAATTCCTTTATTGAGTTATATATAACTTATAGTTAAATAAAAAATAGAAGCGTTTAAAGTCATTTTATTCTTTTATATATATACTGTACTGTTATCTGATTATCCTATATAATTTAATTGAATTTCTTTTTTTTATTTATGTTTTCAGCTTGTCATATATCATAGAGAAATGGGTAATGCTTTGCTTTTTTCAATTCGTGTTTTAATATAAAAACATAAAAGAAAAGTGTTTTTTTTTTGCTATAAGAAGCAAATTTCTAGTTATTGAATTATTTGTTTGTTTATATATTAATTAATATATAGTCAAAAGAGAGTTTCAAAGTTACATGTTACATCCATCATGACGACAATATCCCATGTTCCAAGGGATTTGGCGGAGGAGGTGCTCTGTCGACTTCCGATGACAGACCTAAAATGTGTCTGATTTACTTGCAAAACGTGGAACACTTTATCCAAAGACAGCAGCTTCACAACTAAGCACCTTGGTCGTCAAGCAAAATTAGCAGCTTCAAAGGACGAGTTTACGTTGGTCTTGATGATGGACTATGATATTCTTCTGGTGAGCGTCAATCTTGACCAGAATGCTAACGCGTTCATGCGTGTAGAAGGTGCACTTGTCAAGAAGCTTAAACAAGAGAAAACTCATTAAAAATCAAACATCAGTCGAGCAATTCGGTGAGTGCTCGATTGATCCTACCCGCTCTATTCCTCTTGCCTCAGCGGGTTTGTTCAGGCTAAGCAAAAAGGCTTTGAATAGATATTCATACTGCTGTCTTTACTGTATTTTTAATTAGTGCAAGCTCTCTTTAGTTAAAATCATGTACTAAATCACCTAGGTTCTTAGAAATTTTTTTGTAAACCTTTTGTGGTCTCTTAGAATCTGAATGGCTGTTTACAGAAGATTCTGGTTTCAATTCATCTTGTTATCGAACTTTCATTCTTCTTGAAGTAATGACATTTACAATTTAGCAACAAAAAAAGTCCGGTCCATCCTGGTCATGAAGACAAAATTTCATTGAGTCAGGGTTGTTGATTACTATGTTTGGGTAGTTCTAAGCAAATTATATATTTGAGAGTCTATTTTTACAGTACTCTAAATTTTTTCATTAATTTTAAATTATATCCTGCTGAAGTTTCAATTGTTGCAATGTATTATTATTGTTTGTTGGATTGAAAGTTAATAAAAGCTAGAGATTAATCCGCACGTCCGTGCGGATGTTAAGTTTTAATTTTTTATAAATGGATATTTTGTTTTTCATGATTAGTATTATATATTTTATATGTGCCATAATATAATTAGTTGTATAAATATTTGAATATTTTTAGGTTTCTATACATCATAATCAAACCCGAATCAAATTGGATAATATAGCTACTTTTGGTTATTGGTTATTTATAGGTTAAATTTAGTTTGAATTCAGAATATCCGAATGAATCAATTAATATTGTTACTTTTGGTAAAAATATCCGAACATGCACCATATACAATACTTTTTGGATATTTGTAGGTTTCTATACATCAAAACTAAATTCATTTAGACTTGAGAAAACCCGATTTAAAACTTACATGAAAATTTATAATATCTGAATGAAGTCTAGTTTCAAAACTAAAAACAAATCTAATATCCAAAAGAGTTAACTCGTAGCTGAATATGTACCCGAATGTCTATGTCTAACTGATTATGTAAACAAATTAAAAAATAGTTGTTAACCATTTTAGATTCTTTTCACATATAGAGTGATTTTATTCAAGTATGTCAAATTATTATAGTTAATATGTAAAATAAATACTGTCAAATTATTATAATAAAAATTAATGAAGTAGTTAATAAGTCAGAAAATGAATGTAAAGATAAAATTGAAAACAAATAAGTTTTGTTTTCCATGTCATTATTATTTATGATATATGTGTCATCATATAATTGATCATATTTTATATGTATCATCATATAAGTAATCATATAATTAATATCATTTTATATGTACCAACATATAAATAATCAGATATGTTATATTTTAAAAACTTAATGTAAATATAAAAACCATAATTTAAGTTGATGTTTGAAATTGGGCTTTGTGTAGTATATTTCTTAAATATATTAAAAATATTTTTTATCTAATTATTATTAGAAAACATTTTAGTAAAAAAAATTTTTTGAATATATTTATGTTTTTCAATCATTTTTTTATATAAATTAATTTTAAATTACTATTTTGATTTGAAATATGTATAAAAGTAGTTAAAATGAGAAAATAAATGTAAAAGATAAAATAAAAATTGAAAACAAATAAAAAAAATGTACTTTTGTATGAAATGATATAGACTTATTTAGTAAACATAATAAATAAAGTTGTTAGAATGATTAAAAATATAAAGAAATCTGTAAAAAAAAATCACTTAAAACTAGATAAATCCGATTTTGTACTGCTATACATGTTTCCAAACAAATTTTACTTGTACTACTATCTTCTTCTTTTTGAAACACACTTGTACTACTATCTATATTGGCAAATAATCTCAAGTGTGATTCACTTTAATAATATAGATTCCCACATCTTTGTCTTCTCAAATAAAAAAAAAAAAAATTTCTATGTATTAAGATATTGTGCTAGATATCTTAGTTTTCTTTCTATGTATTAAGATATTATGCTAGATATCCTTAGTTTTCTTTCTTTAGTTATTTAGGTAAATATAATATAATCTTACAATACCAAATATGTTTTATTTAGGATATCTAGCACAATATCTTAATACATAGAAATATTTTTATGATTGGAGAATATAAAGATGATTGATCCATGAGTTGCTTCCAAGACAAAGACATGTTCATTTTCAAGTCCTGGTGGTTCAGGGCTGAAAGCTAAGGCTTCATGGTAGATTAAATCCTTAATCTACTCCTCTGTGAACTGTCCTCTAAATCAAAGTTGAAGGGGTCAAGCACACTGGTACATCAGTAAAGTCGTGCATCTCTCTGAGATATGGATGATCAAGCGCGTCTTCAATTGCAATGTGCATTCTTTGCAGTTGAAGACGCGCTTGATCATCCATATCTCAGAGAGATGCACGACTTTACTGATGTACCAGTGCTTGACCCCCCTTCAACTTTGATTTAGAGGAATAGCAGTTCACAGAGGAAGAAATTAAGGAGTTAATCTACCGTGAAGCATTAGCTTTCAGCCTTCAACCACCAGGAGTTGGAAAAGAAAATTGACTCTGCCTTGGAAGCAACTCATGGAACAATCATCGTTGTCTTCACAGTCTTGTGGGGATGATCAAGTGCATCTTCACAGTCTTGTGGAGAAGAAAGTTCGAGTTGTTTTTAGTAAAGACGAAGAAGGTTCGATGAATTCTACTCGCAACGTAGCTTACATCGTTGGAGTGGATAAATCCTTGATAGAAGTGAATGTCAGTAGTTCTCTATACAAATATCGTGTCCCTCGTGTTTGGATATGTATCAAGTTTAGTTCAACTTAATTAATCAATTTAGTACAGCACCTATAACATTTTTTTGTTGGCTTGTCAGTGTCATGTGCTTTGAATAAAGATATGTGGTTAATTAACATGTATATTAATTTGTTTCTCGATCATTTTTCTGCTGGTCATATTTGAGTTCATCGGATTGCTTAGTTTCATTGTTCTCTTTTAGTGGATTCATAGCAAAATTTTATGATTATTATTCCATTTGTACTTTTTATGGTCATGTAATTAGGCATATCTATTCAAGAAAGCGCTAAGTACTAAAAAGACGGTGATTCAATACCGTAAAAGAACTTAGATGTCTTAAATATTTATAAATTATCATAATTTATAGAAAAATATTTAAAATATTTTCATTAGATTAATGTATTAATTATCATAACTTACAAAAATAAATTTTATTATTGATTATTATAATATTATAATTATGCGATTTAGAAGATAATCGATATATAACCAATGGTGGTGGCCTAGTGGCACTTGAGGGTAAATAAAATCCCAATAAGGTGAACTCGGGTTCAAACCCCATTGGCCACACAGATATGAGTTATTGCTTTCGGCTCATTTGAATGCCCAGGAAAGGGTCTATCTGTGGGCTGTACCTCCACCCAGGGGTATAGTGCCTAGATGATGTCTAATCAGTCGCCTAGAACACCGAGTATAGTGATACAGAACAGAGTAAGCATTTCAACTCTTCTCCTTCCTCTCCAATTCAAACTCCTCCTTGCATATCGCACAGACCTTCTCTTTACCCAAATTTTCTTCCGTGATTGTCACAGTCTTTACAGCCGCCCTTGGCTGTAAAGAGGCCCGTGGTGGACCGACCCGATCGTTATGACATCGATAAATTCCTCGGTATTAACCAGTTCATGATCGGTGTCAGTGTCGGTATAGATTTCCCAATAAGGCCTCATAATGTCAAGCTGATCGTGAAGGTTGATCTCTCTGAACTGTACGGCTACAATTACGGCAATAGAAGTAATGGAACGTTCTTGTTCCATTCACAATTACTCTTGGACGGTACTCAGATAGTCAGATGTCATGTCTAAAATTTAGTCTGCTTGTGGATTAGAGTATAACATATGTAATTTATACCTACATACGTGTACATGTTTTAAACACGAGGTAAGACGAATTGCTTGTGCGAGTGAGTTATGCATTTCTGTCTGAAGGAAGAATGGTGCGTACGGCCTCTGGTTTTATTAACTACCGAATCTTTGGTTATTTGTCTTGTAAGAATCACATTAAAAAGATTCTTGGAGAATAAAGGTGTAGGTTTAGCAAAGAGGGGAGTTATTGGAATGGCCCATTATTTAACATAATTTAGTCTTTTGTTCACCGTTAATGAACTAGGCATGAGCATTTCATACAAAGGCTTGTAGTGTTACATATTGTTGAGCGTCAATTATTTCATGCATGTATTAGTATGGAAGGTACATGATTTCTGAACCGTTGATTTCTTATCCAGCTTTAAAGAATCTCATCGTTATTTCTATTCACAAACACAATTCTAATAACGCACATCAATTTGTGTTATGCCTTCAGTATACACTGTATCACCTTTGTTCTCTGGCAGTTTTAGACTCTGAAGGTTTTTTTCCTGAATTTTCTGAGCAGGTCATAAACCAAAATTCAAGCTAATTTTCGAAGTATTCTGAAAATCCAGTGTCGTTTAAACACTTACAATAAATCAAGAAAATCTTCAATGTTTTATAGTCGTGGATGGTGAAATTCGATATTTAACATTGATCCACACAGGGAGAATCTTCACTAAACAGTAAACACCACTTGGTTACTCTGAATTTTTTTTGTATATGTAAGATATACATAACCATAAATATATGAGTGGTTTCAGAATTTTGCTAAAGGCTCGGCTGAGGATCGATATAAAGATGCAATAGTTTTGTAGATATGCCAATTAGATTCTTCAGATCGATTTCGCGAGTTAAAAAATGGGACTAAAATGAGAACAAGTTAAGGTCTTTGGGGTGGGACGGAAGAAACGAAGACAATAGAAAAAAACAAAACTATGACAATAATATAGTCATTACCAAGATGCTGACTTGCTGAGCAGCTTTTGTTGAGAGTGATAACAACTAACAATTTTTTTTTTCATTTTTGTCTGTTAATTAAGAACATGAAATTTTAAATCAGTCTTCAACCTGTCGAAGCCTCAAGTTGGTAAAACTCCCAAAAATATAGAAGGTGTGGATTTAATTATTAAAGCACAATATGCCTTCTTGAGACGTCTTTCACTTTACCATAATTTCTCTCTTTACGTGTGGTGTTTTTCTTTCTTTAATTAGTTAAGAGTCATAGCAATATAGCATATAACTGCTGTGAACTGAGCTGGAGTAACATACAGGCCCGGTTCTTGGCACACAGTATTATAATTGAACTAAAATCTTATAGAGCCAAAGTTTAACAAAAGTCGAAAATTTAATACTGATATATGCGTATGAAATTAGTGTGAGTTTTTGATAGAGATAAGGCATGACCTAATATTATTAGTGAATCGGGCCTGAATATGTTTTACCATTTCCATTTAAAAATGTGGTTTGTTTAACGCTGGATATATTATGCTATTAATAATTCGGAAAAATATTACAAAGGATTTTACAGCCGACAATTATATATGTCCTATAAAAATCTATGCCTGACTGTATCATTTGAACCGCCTTATCGGATCTAACTATGACAGTACCATTTGCACCATGCTGCAATTTTTTTGTAAGTTGTTCTCCATTATTTTGTATAATTCCACCTTATCTAAAAGTTGAAACTCGGACATTTTGGTGTAGAAACATTAATAAATCTTTGATCAAACCACTAGACCAAAAGAACTTTCACTTTAAAATGGCGGTCTATAAACTATATGTTTTTTATATTCTCACATTCTATATTCTATACTATATGGCTACTAAGACCAATAATATTATGAAGAATATCATGAATTACCATTCCTGAAGAACCATTTTTCAAAAAATTCCATCAATAAGGAAAAAATAACTACAGTCACTTTTAGTCACTTTTAGTCAAGAGCGTTATCATAAATTTCGTATTAGCAAACACTTTCATAAAATTTGGAACTAACTAGTATTATTATTTAAAATAAAAAATTTAATTAACAATTTTTAAAAGTACGGAGTTAGTTTTTTTTTTGAAAAAGGACTTTCAATTTAAAAACATAAACATTACAGAAGGAAAACATCGAATCTTATAGTGGGATAAAGTCTGCACAAAATAGATTTCATGTAAGTAATTAGACTCTATCTAAACAAAGGTAAAGACTAATAGTAACCATTAAATGGTGATAAAGATAGTAGCTAACGAGACGAACCACCTATTGTGACCTAGCTTCTCCATGCCCCGCACTGTATTCCATTCCATATTCCACATACAAAACCTACGAAGTTAGTTGGGTATATGTGATCCCATCTGTGTAGTATAGCCACGGAAATGATTACACTGCCATAACAGAATTAAAATTAAGTTTTTTTTCCTAAAAAAGCTTCTTCATTTTCACCCCTTCAAAGATGCATGAAAGTTGATGAGAGTTTTCAGCATTGGGTGTTTTAAGAAAAACAAATTTGGCTATCTCCTTAACTTTTTTTTTGGGCAACGGCAATCTGCTTAACTAAAAGTTTTAGGTCTTGATTGGTATAGCATTAGCATTAGCATTATACTCTACATTATCCAATCAACATTTGTGACAAAAGCATTTAGAAGAGCATTTATTAAATGCTAATGCACTCTAGCAAATGCTCTTATATGAAGCTTTTAGAAGAACATTTGCATTTATAATTGATAAATTTAAGAAATATATATAATTAGTTCATTTATTTATTTAATAATATCATAAAATCATTTTTATATCCAAAAAAATAAAATTTTGGTTTCTACAATAAATTTACAAATTAAATATATTTAAAAAATATTTTTTAAAATTTAAAATATAATTTAATTAAATTAATATATAAATTGTATTTTAAATTAATTATATAAATTAGATAAATTAATTATATATATTAGATAAATTAATTATATAAATTATTATATATTGAATAATATAATTATATTTATTTAATAAATTAATTATCTAAATTATATTATATAAAATAATATTTTAAATAAATTATATAAATTAAATAATATTTTTTGTCGAATTAATTATATATTAAAATATAATATAATTAAATAAATTATATAAATTAAGTTATATTTCAAATGCAAAATATTATTTTAAAAAATAGATATTTTAATTTAAAATTTATTTTTAAAATAACATTTTAATTGTAAACATAATTTTAAAATTAGTAAATAAAATAACTAAT
>OVBX01002298.1:0-20894 GCA_900406325.1 Erucastrum elatum | reverse complement strand
AATATAAATACCAAATATGCTTTGACCACAAAATCACATGTATTCAGAACATCAGAGTTACAGTCTGAAAACATAAATTTTTAAATAAATATTTCACCATGCAATGCGCATATCGCATCCTTTTTTTGTGCACAGCATATTTTATCCTAAATTATAATCACCTTTTAAATTACATACAATGGTTATAGGAAATTTAGAAACACTTAGGGTACTTGAAAAAACATACCAGCGTCCTCTACAAAACTTGTTGTTTTTTTCTTTTTTTTTTTGCTAAATAAAAAAAATATAATCTCTTAGACGAAAACCAAACCGTCATTGTTTTGTTGAAAGTTGTATTTCTTCGTGCGTAGAGAACTGATTCGGTTTCGTACTTGCTTCTCGATGAAATTGATGATACAAAACTTGTTGTTGCGGGTCCACGTATTTTACATAACAATTTTATTTGACCATTTTTACCCAAAAAAATTATTTGACAATGGTTTGAATTCAGGGATTACTTGGGATTTGGACATCTACCGGTCTTTATATATATAAAGAAAGGTTTTTTCCCTCCTAGCGTTGCCAGCTAGAATTTCAGGTCACAAATTTGAAATCTCCTGATGTAGCTCATCTTTCATTAACTCTGGTGTGGGCTTTGGTTGTTACATGTGTAATTTGAGTGTCTGGGCCGAAATCACAGAGACGGCCACCAAGGTCGATTTCTCCACAAGGCCGTTCGAGAACTGTGCTCACCGATGCCGTCATCATATCCACCAAAGCTGTCGCGAAACGTCTGAGATTCGCCGGATCTGGCGAAGGCGCTGGTGGTTTATGGAACCGAGGGATCTCGACCTGTGCTGTATGCCGCTGCGATCTTCAGGAACAAGCCTCCGGTGGTTATCGGCGGCGGAGACTCGGCGATGGAGGAGCCGAATTTCTTGACCAAGTATGGATCTAATGTTCATATAATCCACAGGCGAGATACGTTCTAGGAATCGAAGATCATGCAGCAGAGGCCAGAGGGCAATGTCGAACCCTAAGATTGAAGTGATTTGGAACTCTTCGGTGATGGAGGCGTATGAAGATGAGAATTGGGAAAAGCATACTTGGTGGTTTGAAGGCAATCGTGGTTGGTGTGTTCGCTGCTAGAGATGTGCAATACAAGAAGTATAGGCAGGCCATTACAGCTGCAGGAACTGGTTTGTTTTTCCACTTCTCTATTTACGTTTGTAGAAAAGTAGATAACAGAGCATTTGATATTTGATAGTTGCTTAATTACATAGTGGTTTAAGGAATCCTTTTTAGCTTTCTGAAAGTCATTAGCTTTTATTGATGGAACTCTTTCATTTGCTCGATGTGTTTTGCTTTGTTTACTATTTCATTTGTGAGACCAATTTTAAGTGGTTTCATGAGTATTTTGTTGAAGTGGACGATTTTAAAAATCGTTTGATTGCTCTGTTCAAAGTGAGTTGGGTTTTTCAAAGTCATTATCTTTTTATGGTGGCATTCATGTTCTCAAAGTGTGTGGCTTTGTATATCATTTGGTTAAGACATGATTTGTGTGTTGCTATAGGATGTTCATGTGGTGTGTGGTTAAAGTCAAAGTGCGTGCTTTTGTCTGTATATCATTTCATTAACTTAAGTAAGTAGTTTGAGACTTGATTTGTGTTTGATCTATAATGGTCATGTGGTGTGCGGTCAAAGGTATATACTTTCGTACTCACACTTTTTAGTAGACTATAATAGTGGTCATTAGTTGTTCTTGGGAAGCCTGCAAGTTAAGTTGTTCGAAGATTTCTTATCTTGATGTTCTCTTGCTACAAAGAAAAAAAAACAGACATATTTAGCTATTTACATGGTATGGTGTGTCGTCTTTGAAGTCTGACTAAGATGAAATCAGATTGTTCTCGAGTGCTTACTTGGTTCCATGAAACCCAATTTGACCAAAAATATGGCAATGCATAAACCGCAAGAAAACAATAATTCAAGGTGGAGTGGATGAGTCTCAAGTTTGTTAATTTTTCATTTTTTTTAATTTTACTCCCTTGAGCCTAAATTTCATCTATGGCTTATGAGTAAAATGTAGCTGGTTGGAAGAATTTTAATGGATTCCGAATTGTTTATTTCTTCCACGTGAGAATCAGAGTCTGACATTCTTTTATGGGAGCGGTCCGACAACGTATATCTCTTTTAATCAATCAGATTTTCCTATGTTTTGATCTCTGGGAAGTGAAGTTCTTCGTCCAAGAGCATCTTTTTTGGTGCAACGTCCAGATGCATCTATTACGGGCAAAAGAGATGTTTCTCTGGCAGTACAAGGTTATGGAGGATCATGGCTAACAGAAGAGACGAAGACATAACCCGGTGGTTCGATTTGGCAACATTTCTCACGTGTTTCAGAACCATTTCATTCGATTTTTCCCTTAAGATACTATTGGATGATGAATCTTTATTTGAGTTCGGTTTTATGTAAGACTGTTTGAGTTTCAATAAAGGATTTTTAGTAAAAAGAGAAAGGTCTAAGGTTTTGGGAAGAATCCTCGGGACAGGGATGTTACAAATGGTATCAGAGCGGGGGTTAAACAGTCTGGTGCTGTCCCGGATGGGTAGAGAGAGTGGGAAAGTAGAGTTTAAAGGATTTCAAAGGATTTCAAAGTTGTTTTATATAAAAATAATAGTACCACTCGGACCGAACTCCTAGCTTACTCAGTGGGAAACTGAACCGTATAGAACCTGACCTTTATCGTTTCGTTCGTAACAGGATGCCTCCCAAGAATACCAGAGCCAACCAAGCAGCTGGAATAGGCCAACGTCCCGCAAGACGGATCACTCGATCTGCGACCCACGCCCCCAGTGTGGCCGAGAGCCGTAGTGTGACCGCACCCGCGACCGGGAACCTTGCAGCAAGACCCAACACTGTGAACGCAGCAATTCTGGAGGAGCTGCGAAGGTATCGTGAAGCCTGCGTGGGACAATTTCCGAATGGTGAAGCCGCCACAAGGGCCGGGGCCGTTCCGATACCACCCACCGGGGGTCAGAACCCGCCGCCACCTCCACCACCGCTTGGAGGGGATCAGAACCTGCCACCACCTCCACCACCGGCCGGAGGGGATCAGAACCCGCCGCCACCGCCACCAGCCGGGGACCCGAACCCGTTGCCACCGCCGCCACCGCCACTTGCGGCACCCGTGGTTCTACCTGGTCAAGGCCCTTCGTACTGGGATATGATGAGGCACATGAGGAACATGCAGATGGAGTTTTTCAGTTGAAAGGCTGATGCGATTGTTGCTGATAACTGGAGGCGCCAACTCGAAAGGAACTTCGCCTCTTTCTGGTGCCCACCAGAGTTCCGTAGGGATCTGGCGGTCCATCACCTTAAGGATGACGCCCTGGTGTGGTGGGAAGGAGTGGTTGAGAGGGCGCATGGGATACGGTTGACATGGGACGACTTCTTGGAAGAATTCAACGGGAAATACTTCCCTTTGGAAGCCATGGACCAAATGGAAAGCAAGTTCCAGGACATTCGTCAGGGGACGAAGAACGTGAGAGAGTACGGGGAAGAGTTCAATCGACTCCGTAGGTTCGCGGGGCAATGCCTGAATGATCGGGACTTGGTCCGACGTTTGCTCAAGGGGATGAGAATCGAGCTAAGGAAAAGTTGCAACGTGCGGGATTACCGTGACATCCACGAACTGATCGAGAAGGCTGCGGAACAGGAAGCAGGACTAGAGGAGAAGCGTAAACAGAATCAGGCTTCCCAGAACCGAGGTACCAAGCGGACTCGGGATGCAACGCCGGCTAACGAAGTTGTTCCGGCGAAAGCCCCATGCGGGAAACGCGGGCGGAACCACCCGGGGGAGTGCAGGTTAGGCGTATGTTTTAGCTGCGGCCAGCAAGGTCACCACTCGAAGGACTGTCCGAATGTACGACCGGGAACAGGGCATAGAGTGCGATGTTTCCGCTGTGGGCAGGAAGGACACATAGCCCGTGACTGCCGAGCACAGCTGGGAGGAAACGCAGGAGGAGCGCAGCAGCCGCAGCAGAAGGAAGCAGCCGGGAGACCACGAGCCTACGTGGCGGACGGCCACGGAACTCCCGAGCAGATCGCGGGTATGTACATTGTTTATCTTAATGTATTGATTGAGTATAAATAGGATTGTGGTCGCGTACCTTAGCGTTAGTATCGTGTAGGGTCAGTCAAAGTCGGAGGAGTGACAGCGTTCAATCTCTTCGACACCGGGGCAACCCATAGCTTCTTAAGCCCTAATCTTACTCGAGAGTGGCCCTTTTCGGGGAACTACAACAACAGAGTCGCGGGAGTCGAAACTGCGGGAAAAGAGAAAATGATGACTAAAGGAAAGTACGAGGGAGTGCCGTTGATTCTCGCAGGTGTGAACCTACCCGTGGACTTGCTGGAATTGGAGCTCGGTCGATACGAAGTAATCTTAGGAATAGATTGGTTGGCACAACACGGAGCAATAGTAGACTGCGCAAAAGCATGCGTTAGAATTCCACTGGATGGACGACAGTTTGTATACCGGGAAATGAGGACTAGAACTGGAGTATCGGTTATTTCAATGGTGCAGGCTGAGGAGGCTATCCAAAAGGGGTAACGAGGCCTATTTGGCTACCATTGAAATGGTGGGGGAATCGGAGGCGCCGAACCTGGAAAGTATTATGGTGGCTGCGGAATATGCGGATGTGTTTGAACCTTTGCGTGGACCCCGCGAAATAACGCCTTCACGATTGAACTAGAACCTGGAATCGCTCTGGTATATAAGGCACCATACCGACTGGCGCCGGCAGAGATGGCCGAACTCAAGAAACAGCTGGAAGAGTTAGTGGAGAATAGGTTTATACGCCCAAGCAGCTCACCCTGGGGCGCACCGGTGCTTTTTGTCAAGAAGAAGGATGGGAGTTTATGACTCTGCATCGATTAAGGGGCTTGAACAAGGTGACCGTTAAGAACAAGTACCCGTTACCCCGCATAGACGAACTGCTGGACCAGTTAGAGGGAGCCACGTGGTTTTCCAAGATAGACCTCGGCTCAGGATATCACCAGATACCAATCCACGAAGAAGATATAAGAAAGACTGCTTTCCGTACGCGATACGGACATTATGAGTTTGTGGTAATGCCCTTTGGACTGACAAACGCCCCGTCGGCCTTCATGGGACTGATGAATGATATATTCAGAGAGTACCTGGACCGGTTTTTGATCGTCTTTATCGATGATATCCTGATCTATTCAAAGAGTCAAGAAGAACATGAGCGACACCTGGGAATGGTACTGAAAAGTTAAGAGAACATTGACTATATGCGAAGCTCAGCAAGTGCAGTTTTTGGCAACGAAAGATCGGATTCTTGGGTCATGTAATCTCCGAAGCGGGAGTAGAAGTGGACCCGAAGAAGATAGAAGCAATCACGAAATGGCCGACGCCGAGTAGCGTAACCGAGATTCGAAGTTTCCTCGGGCTGGCAGGATACTATCAGAAGTATGTCGACGGGTTCGCGGCAACAGCCAAGCCTCTTACCTGGCTTACGGGCAAGGAAGTGAAGTTCGCCTGGACAGAGGCGTGTAAGGAGGGGTTTGAGCAGTTAAAGAGAGCCTTGACTGAAGCCCCGGTACTGGTCCTACCGAAACCTGGAAAGCTGTTCACCGTTTACACCGATGCGTCCGGGGTAGGTTTGGGGTGCGTGCTTATGCAAGAAGGGCGAGTGATCGCTTACGCGTCCAGGCAACTACGGAAACACGAAGTTAACTACCCGTCGCACGATCTTGAGTTAGCCGCCGTAGTTTTCGCCCTTAAGATCTGGCGATCCTACCTGTACGAGGAAAAGGTGCAGATCTACACAGACCATAAAAGTTTAAAGTATGTTTTTACCCAAGGAGATCTGAACCTTCGACAGCGTCGATGGTTAGAACTATTGGCGGATTATGATTTAGACATTGATTATCACCTGAGAAAAGCAAACCTTATGGCAGACGCCTTGAGTCGAAGGAAGGCAGACATATTTGGAGCCAAGGAAACGGAAGAACTAGTGGCGGCATTAGCACATTTGCGCATGTGCGCGACAACAGTGAATGAGGACGGAGTTGAACTGGAGGCAGTAGAACAAGCAGACTTACTTAACCGTATCCATAGTGCTCAGGAAACAGACACTGCACTCCAAGAGATGGTTAACAAGAAAGTGGTCGGGTACCGCCGAGTTGGAAACGGGACCATCCTATTCAGGGGTCGCATATGCGTACCGAGCGGAGAAGGCCTGAGAAAGGAAGTATTAGGCCAGGCTCACCAGTCGCGATTCTCTATACATCCCGGAGTGACAGAGATGTACCAGGATCTGAAACGTTACTACCATTGGGAGGGAATGAAGAGAGACGTGACGTAATGGATTTCTCGGTGTCAGACCTACCAACTGGTTAAAGCAGAACGTGGAGTTCCCAGTGGATTATTACAGGAAATTCCACTACCGCAGTGGAAGTGGGATATGGTGACGATGGACTTCGTCACGGGATTACCGAAGACGGTGGGGAACAAGGATGCAGTGTGGGTAATAGTAGATCGTCTGACCAAGGCAGCTCATTTCCTGCCAATCAAAACCACAGATAAGACTGAGGAGTTGACGCGTGAGTACTTGAACACAATACTGAAGTTACATAGGGTGCCAGTAAGCATTGTATCGGACAGGGACTCCAAGTTCACCTCCAACTTCAGGCAGGCCTTTCAGAAGGTACTAGGGACTAAGGTACACCTAAGCACAGCATATCACCCGCAGACGGATGGACAGTCCGAGAGGACTATTCGAACGTTGGAGGACATGTTGCGGGCAAGTGTATTAGAGTGGGGAGGAAAGTGGAGCGAACACTTACCCTTAATCGAGTTCTCCTACAACAACAGTTACCACGCAAGTATCGGGATGTCCCCCTACGAGGCGTTGTACGGCCGACCGTGTCGCACCCCCTTGTGCTGGACCGAAGTGAGGGAGAACCGCGACATGACACCTGAGATGGTTAGAGAGACGACGAAGCAGGTAGAGCTCCTCAAGGAAAGGTTGAAAGAGGCGCATGACCGACAGAAAAGTTATGCCGATAAGCATAAGAAGAAGTTAGAGTTCTCGGTGGGAGATGAAGTGTACCTAAAAGTGAGGATTTTCCGGGGTAGCGACCCGAACCGGAAGTTGAAGAAATTAAGACCGAGATACATGGGACACGTTATCACCGAGAGAATCGGCGCGGTTGCATATCGGCTGGCCCTACCACAGGAACTGTCAGATTTCCACGATGTGTTTCATGTATCAGTACTGCGAATAGTCGTACGAAAACCTAAGTTAATCCTACCACACCCACCTGCGGATACGCGACGCAACCTGACACTGGTCAGTGAGCCCACAAGGATTATGGGAAGTAAGGAAGTAAACAACCATGGGAATAAAACAAAAATGGTGTTAGTACGTTGGGAGAGGGATGGAATTCACGAGGGCAAAGTACCCTGGGATGTTTGACGACCTTACGGAAGGTCGAGAGGTAGCACAGGATTCGGGGACGAAACCCTTTCAAGTGGGGGAGAATTGTAACATCCCGGGCCCGGCCCAAAATGAAACTCAAGTGCTGGAGGCCCAAGAAGGAGAAACCTTAGACCTAACCCCTCCCATTTCCTATAAAAGGGATAGCCTCCCAAGGTTTCAGCCACAAGAGAGATAACAAGCGAAGCCCTGCCCAACCGGAACCTCGCTGCCGCCTCTCACTTTCGCCGATCCACCGACGAGCGCCGCCGCCGACTCGCCTCCGCCGGCCGACCGCCCCACGCGTGACCAAGCCACCGATCTCGAACCCCCAGCCGCCGACTTCTCGATTCGTTTTCGTGTAACTCCCTCAGATCTGAACTTTAAGGTAAACCTAGATCTCTAACTTCTATGTCATTGGGAATGACAGATCTGAAACCTGAAACCATTTTCTCTCTTTCTTTTGTGGATCCTTGTGAATCAGATCCGAAGAGGAGACCATTTCTTTTCCCAACCCTAGATCCAGATCTGCAACTTCAACAAGCTAAGGTGAGGACTTGGTTGTGAACTTGTCTTATGTTGAGTAATCCGTCAGGACATAGTTCTTTGTTAATCGGTTCTAGACCTTGTGTGTTGTGATGATGAGATATGTGTTAGATCTAGGTCGAATGAGATGTGTGATATGTGTTGATGTGTTGAAGTACCTAGACATGCTAGGTTGAAGTTAATCTGAAATGAAAGAGTATGAGTTGAGTAAGAGTTGAGTATGAGAAAGTGAAGAAATAAGAGAAGTGAAAGAGTATGAGTTGAGAAGGAGAATGTAAGAGTAAAAGAGTCAATGAACTTGTATGATGTCATGTTTGGATCACCGAGAACGGGTGAGCGTCTAGAGTCTAGGGAATGCGAGCCCACGGGACAGTAGCCTAACAAGAGGTGCCCGTGGGAGAGAAGTGATGAAGTTGAGAAGTACCTACCGCGAGACGCGTGGTAGGAAAAAGCGAAGGGCGCCATAGGATCGAGTCAATGCCGAGTCGTGGCATAAGTATGGCTATTAAGACCGGATGGCAGACAGAGCCAGTGGGCCAACGAGCTGCAACTCGGATAGTCATTTAGGAAGCTGGAAGGGAGGGACGGTTCTCCCGAGAGAGGGCGCCTCATCCAGGTTAGGTCGGAACGAGTTGGGACCCCGTAAACGGCTATAGGTCCTTACGTCTATGTTGATTGTTTCTAGCTAGTTGGTTGCTGCATAATAGTTCTTATTAATTTATGACTGTGTTGATTGCTTACTTTTTTTGAGCTGAGTTTGTGGGTTCCTGGAACTTGCCCTCGCTGAGTATTCTGTACTCACCCCTCCTTTTTTTCAGGTATGGCCGAGAGAGAGCAGGAGTAGAAGTTCGTATGGTGCTAGTGTATTCAAGTTCCTTTGTTTTTCAAAACCATTTCATTCGAGTTTTACCTTAAAATACTATTGGATGATGAATCTTTATTTGAATTTGGTTTTATGTAAGACTGTTTGAGTTTCAATAAAGGATTTTTAGTAAAAAGAGAAAGGTCTAAGGTTTTGGGAAGGATCTTCGGGACAGGGATGTTACAACTATTCTTCCCAATGGTCTCAAAATAGCCTCTGAGATGTCTCCGGTGAGACCTTTATGATGTCTTCTCTTCCATAAGAGAGTGGTTTTTTTTTTAAGAATATTTTTGTTTACTCAGAATCCAGCAGCTTCCGTTGGTTTGTACGTTGACTGTGGCTCTATCTACGAGACGCCTTATTCACGTGGAGCTACGCACTTGCTTGAGAGGATGGCTTTCAAGAGCACATTGAACAGAAGCCATGCTCGCCTTGTGAGGGAGATAGAGTCTATGGGAGCTAATACTTCTGCCTCTGCATCTAGAGAGCAGATGGGTTACACCATCGATGCTCTCAAGACATATGTTCCTCATATGGTTGAAGTGCTTCTCGACAGTGTCAGGAACCCTGCTTTCGTTGATTGGGAAGTCAACGAAGAGGTAAACGTTTGCTTTCATCTCACAGAACATGAAAGCAGAACATCTTCTTTGACGTTATGTTTATAACTAATACATCACGAAGAAAAAAAACTAATTGTGATTTACAAAAATGAAAACAAAAAAAAATCAGTCTAACATAAATAATATCAATCGTTCTTGTTCTTCATTCCTCTGGATATATTTCTTCCACTTGAAAACATCAGGATTGTAAAATTCCTAATACATATCATTTGAATATCATCACATTTTATTACATCTCCAACCTACAAAATGTAAAATAAAAACAAAAGGATGAAATCTCATAACAGATAATATTGAGATTTGAAGTACCTTTATTTTCTGCTTGTATAAAACCTACTCTCTTAGTGATGAGTATGTACATCTCTTTATGATCTTAAAGTCAGGATATGAAAACCATTCCAAAAGAGTTATGAAATAAAAATCGAAAATAAACATCATATATAGTATGAGAGAGAGTTTAGAAGATGAGTAAAAGATATCTCATCAGTTGTCAAAAACAAACTTTAAAATTGTTAGAAACCTTTTTTAAAGGGAGAGAGGAGAGTAAAAAGAAGATGATTGTGGTGTGGTAAATGGATAGAGGGTGATCTAGAATCCATGTATTTATGGCAACGATTTGTTTTAAATGGTATATAACTATTTTTACAAAATATCTAAACAAACAACAACTTTGAAATTAACTGCTAGTAGTTAATTACGCAAAAAAATTAGGCATGTTAATTAATCGCGATTTCCCCCTTTTTAGCTAGCTTATTTCTTTTTATTATTTAAATATTTATATAAAGTACACATGTATTTAAAAATAGATTTTATAAGATTTTATTAAGTCAATATTTATAATCAGTTACAATTTAGTTTAAAGATCATTTTATATAAGTTACGTTTTAAAATGTATGTGTATACATAATATATTAGCTACTGAATAAATTAATTATGAATTACTTATAGATTAAAAAATTTAATATTGAATATTTTGACTTAAAATTTGTTTTGACGTAACCATTCAAATTGATTGAATTACATTAATATCTTTTATTAGTGATGTAAAACTTCTTTCAGTTATTTAAATGATATTAAGTTTTGTTTCATTTCTCNTTAATATTGAATATTTTGACTTAAAATTTGTTTTGACGTAACCATTCAAATTGATTGAATTATATTAATATCTTTTATTAGTGATGTAAAACTTCTTTCAGTTATTTAAATGATATTAAGTTTTGTTTCATTTCTCTAAGTGATATCAACACATATTAATATTTGAAGTAACCACTCAAATTTCACATAACTATTTTTAATTGAATTACATTAGTATCATTTTATATTGATGTAAAAAAAATCATTTATTTAAATGATATGAAGTTCTGTATCATTTCTCTAAGTGATATTAACACACAATAATACATGTATCAGTTATTAAAACGATATGAACTCATATACAGTAGAACCTCTATAAATTAATAATCGATAAATTAATAATCTCTATAAATTAATAATTTTTGACGGTCTCAAGTTGGACCGGTGTTAAATATGACACAAATCGATAAAATAATAAGATAATAATATTTTTAAAACTTTTATGTAAATATATAATCCCCTTAAAATCATAAATTAATAATCTATTTATATATAATTTTTATATAAGTACAAGTTAAATATTATATTGTTGGTTTTATATTCACCATGAAAATTCTTTTATTTTTCTTAACATTTCAGTCTATTTTGATAATATTTAGTAAAATTATATCGAAAACCACTTGACAATTCTATGAAACATAAAAATATACACAAAAATAAGATAATAAAACTATATAAAAATCAAATTTGTAAAATTTAAATAATGCACATACGGTAAAATAAAATATTTTCTTTTTTTTCTAAATAAAAATAAAAAAAAATCTAAATAAGGAAACTTTTGTAAATTAATATCTCTATAAATTAATAAAATTTCAAAGTCCCAACATTATTAATTTATAGAGGTTTTACTGTACATTTTCTATCAATTTTCTATAAATGATGTAAATGAACATGATTTTGTATCAATTTCAGTGAAACGATCCTAAATAAGTAATAAATACATCATTTTTTATTAACTGATGTTGAAATACACATTTTGTATCATTTAGTAATAAATGAATTAAATAGGTATTATTTATTTTTCTGATACCATTAATTAAGAGGTGGCTTTCAAGAGTACGCTGAACAAAAGCCATCTTCGTCTTCAGCCTCTGCATCCAGAAAATTTTAGATCCAGGAGGGAAGCCTCTGAAGAAATGAAGCTTCTCGAATGTACTAATTTCCAACCACAAAACTGACCATGACGTATATTTTTTCTGTAACATGTGACCATGATGTTTATATCTGAAAACTAAACGAACAATACGCTGACCAAACTATCATTATACAAACACAACCTGCCTACTTTTTTGTAAGAAAACTAACCAAAATCATAACGCTTGCCCAACCTTATTTTTCTACTCGGATACTTAGAATTTTGGTAGTCTAATCTTAGGTAACGAAATAAACCATCATTTTACAAAAAAAAACACAAAACAAGGAATAGGTTATGTGGAATTCCTAATGGTATGAACATTGTCATGTTTACTGCAATGGGAAAGCAAAAAAAAAAAGACAAAATTATCAACTCACGTCATCTGGCCATATAAGCCAAACCCGCCTTAATACTCGATCATGTTTGTGTGATTAAAGTTTTGCATAGAAAAGTTACAACAAACGATTACATACTTCTGAATCCACATTAATATTTTATATGTAGGCCATGATGTATAGGAAAAGTATTGTGATGATTACTAAATAAAAATCCTAGGAATCCTCATAGACTTCTGAACGTTGTCAACTTGTCACATGTTTACAATAATAGGACGAGCAAAAAAGTCAATGGGAAAATGAGTCAATGTTTTATATTTTCATGCATAGGAACGTTACCAGAAACTATTACGCACTTGTGGATACACATTAGTATTTTAAATGTTGGCCATGTGACGGGAATTTATTGTTATTGGAAAAGAAAACTAAATTATAACAAACCTCGTTGTATATAAATCCTACCATTAGACTCTCGACTCCCACACCCGATCTTCATCCTCATCATCAGAATATCAGATTCAGAATCAGTACAATCAGGTATTTCATATTTATATACATGTATATTAACCTGCTTCGTGAACTAATCAATTGATTCATTTTTTTGTATCGCTTCTTACAAGTAAGGGACATAAAAAATGAGTCAAGGTTTTATATTTTCATGCATAGGAAAGTTACAAGAAACTATTACATACTTGTGGATACACATTAATATTTTATATGTTGGCCATCTGATGGGAATCCATTGTTGTATGTTTTAGAAAAAAAAAATGTTATAACAAATCTCGCTGTATATAAATTCTACCATTAGACTCTTCTCCCACACCTGATCTTCATACTCGTCATCAGATTCATACATAATAAGTACAATATACATGTATATTACCTGCTTTGTGAAATAATCAAAAATCATAAAATTCATATAATCTAAATAGGTAAACATTTTTTTGAATGAATAAATAGGTAAACATTTAATATTGAATTGTTCAGTATGTACAAAACATAACACAAGTAGATAATATTCTACTTATATGAATAATTCAGATTTATTTATTAACAGTTGTTTCCATAACTTTCCAAGTTTTTTTTTGTATACTTTTATAGAAGAATTGTTATAAAATGTCATATTTTACAAGTTTTGCGACTTTTGCCTCAGGCCCCTTCGGAGCTAAGCACGGCACTGTTTACATTAGTACTAATGGTTGGTTATTTACTGTATAACATATGAACAGGTAATCGAAAGCGACGATGTCTTGGGACGATGGTACGCACGCGAAGGTGAAGAAAGTTCATATTACATATGATGACGTCATCTACTCAATTCAGGTCACATACGGTACCGCACATCAAGCCCCACGTCGCGGCTCTGTTGGGCTCATGTCTGCCGAGGTTAGTTGAAAGAGTAACAAACAAATGTCATTTATATTGTCAGTTTTAATATCAGTAACACAATTAAGTGAACTTTTCTTACATAACCAATAATAGTTCACTTTGGAATCGGACGAGTACATAACGGCTCTTTCTGGTTACGCCTTGAGCACGCAAGACGTTGTAACGTCGTTGACTTTCGCAACGAACAAGAAGACTTATGGACCTTATGGAAACAAATTTGGTTATCAGATTTCTGCTGCTCATGAGAAAACCGGAAAACAGATCGCCGGTTTTCACGGTACCGGAGGCAAAATTCTCAACTCCATTGACGTTCACTACGCTCCCATGCCCACGGGAACCGGCGGTTCAGTGGCTCAAAAGTTGGATGCGGAGGGTGAAGAAGGTGGAACGGCATGGGACGACGGATCTGATCACGATGGCGTGACAAATATATATGTAGGATACATGGATGGCATTCAATATGTAATGTTCGGCTATGTGAAAGATGGACAACCGAAACAAGGAGTCCTTCATGGTGTGCACGATAGTAGAGGTTCAACGCGAGAGGTAAGCACAAGAATTTTACTTTATGTTGGATGAATTTTTTTTTGTAATGACATTGTGAATTACTGCAGGTTGTGATTAACCATCCGGACGAGCATCTGGTTTCCGTGGAGGGTTGGCATAGTTCTACCAATGCCATCTTGGGAATCAAATTTACAACTAACCGCGAGGTTTATGAATTCATGGACTTTCGATTTGATGAAGACATCGATACTAAATTTACTCTCCAAGTTCAAGGCAAAAAGATCATAGGGTTTCACGGTTTAGCCAGCGACCATCTCAATTCCATTGGAGCTTATTTTGTTCCCACCCTTCCTATCGTTCCCGCGGAGAGGTTTGGAGCTGTGTGGGACGATGGTGCTCACGACAAAGTTAAAAAGGTCTTTATAGGACTAGGCCAAGATGGTATAGCATCTGTCAAATTTGAATACATAAATGGCTCTCAAGTGATTAATGGAATTCAACATGGTACACCAACATTGCCTGGATTCGAGGAGGTACGTTAAACCAATATATAATATACCTCCAAGAAGCCCCCTTTATATTTTCTCTTTCGATCAATATTAAGAACACTAGCAATGGTATTCTTATCTTTTGTTCAAATCAGTGGTAGTATGAGTATCTAAGACAGTTTTTGGGACAGTAAAAAATAGAAAGCAGTGAAAGAAGAAAGAGATGAGAGACGAGTCAATTAACAAAAACCATTGAAAATTCTTGAGGACTACTTTTTCACTTAAGTCTCTGTCATTTTACTACTTGCTTGATTTTGTTTCTGATTCAAAAAGTAATTAGATAATTACACTGTATAAAGAGTATTAATATTATAGTTGGGAAGAATCTCTTTTTTTAAAACATAAAATTTGATACCATTTCCAAATAAACCCATCAGAAGAATCTCTTATGTTTTCTTGACAGATGATGATGCCTAACTCGTTGAACTTTTGTTTCCTTATATACATTAATAGTTCACTTTGCAATTGGGGTCAGACGAGTACATAACGGCTTATTCTGCTTACGTCGAAACGCTGAACACGCAAAATGTTGTAACGTCATTAACTTTTACAACGAACAAGAAGAATTATGGACCTTATGGAAACNTGGTGAAGCAGGAAAAGTTCGATTGAACAAATTGATGAGTATACATTAGCAAGGTTTTACCACAAAAAATAAATATGGAGACTGTAATAGCGCTCTGTAACAGTAACGCTCTTATGCGATCTTAGAGGTGATTAGGGTTTCCCTACCGCCGCCGTCGGAGCCGCCTCACGCTCTCCGTCGAGAACGTTTTCCTGCCGCTATGCCTTTACAGATCTCAGCCCCTGTTCTTCCCCCTCCGCCTGTGCCTCCAGATCTTCTTTTTCTCCAACCTGTTTCAGATCCAGAGCCCCACCGTGAGCTTCCCGCTTCTTCCAAGGCGACTCACCTGGGTTCATCCTCCCCTCTGGTTTCTCCTCACGGAGCAGAGATGGGTGGTTTTACTGCTCCTCTGGTTTCTCCTCCTCTGGTTTCTCCTTTCGGAGCAGAGGTCGTTGGTCCTGTTCACCCATCGGGAAATTCGTCGGTAAAGCCCGTGCTTTGGGTTGATAAAGTCAAATCTTCCTTTCAATCTCTGTCGAAGGTTGCCTCGCCGTTCATGGCCGATGACGGAATTCCTTCAATTAAGGCTCCAGATTCTATTTCTCTAGTCCCTTCGGATCTCTGGAAGGATCATTTGGTGGCCTTTTTCCATGGAACTCCCCCTTCCGCGGCGAAAGTATTCAACGATTTAAATCCGATCTGGGGAGCCAACGGCAGGATTTCGGTTAAGCTCCATTCAAAATTCAGTTACCTTATCTACATTCCCTGTGTTATCTCTCGGAAGTGGGCTTTAGATGTCGGGTTTTGGCATTCGGGAAACTGCTCATTCACTGTCGCCGCTTGGTATCCTTCAATAAACCTTTCGTCGATGAAGTTGGTTCACGCTCCAGTTTGGGTTTTATTCCGGAAGGTTCCTCGTGAGTTGTGGTCTCTTGAAGGTTTTAATACTCTGGCTTCAGCAGTGGGGTTTCCGGTACATTCAGAGTTTTCAGACTTGAAGCCTTATTCGAATGGAGTCATAAAGCTTCGTGTGGTTATTGAACTTCACAAGCCTCGTCCAGCAACGGTTAGGATCGTCGATAAGTTGGGGAATTCGGTTCTTGTATCTTCGGAGTTTCCCAAGTTGCCTCCAAAATGTTCAGGTTGCGGAGAGTTTGGTCATTTCTTAATGAGGTGCCCAGTCCCTTCGGTAGCGCCTAGGAAGGTTCAGAGAGGTCTGCAGCGTCAAGCTGAACCTGATATTCCGGTAGTGGAAGACATTAATAGCGTCCAGGATATTCCGGCTCCACGCGGAGCCTCTGTTGGACGAACATCTTCTAGTTCACCTACTGATCGAACCTTAAAATCGAGAGAACTCGAGGCAGTCGAGCAAATTTCCTCCAATGCGAATTCTTTAGCAGTTCGACAGCCAGGCAAGTTACCTCGTTCCAGGAGTCTTCCGTCTCTTCAGGGTACTGGGGCTGACAAGCCGTCGTCCTCGGTTTGGGTGCAAGTTCAGAAACGCTCTAGTCCTCGTGTAAGGGAGCCGCCTGCTATTACAGGATCACCTCTTCCAATCTCAAATTCTAAATTTGCTGAAGAGGAAGAGCTCATTTCTAATGCTCAGAAAATTCTAAGGGCTCGTCTAGCTGCTGTGGGCTCCTCCAATCCTGAACCCTCGGCATCCTTGTCTAGAAAGCGTGCTAGGAAGAAGATTAGACAGCAACTCTATCTGTTGTCTTCTGGTGATACTGGGGATGGTCCTATCACCTCTACTGCAACCTCATCAAAGAAGAAACAGTTTGGTTTAGCTTCTGGTGAGCAGGCACCTTCGCGGTCTGTTCACTCTCAGGAAGCTTAGTGCTCAGCACCCCCCCCCTTTTTTGTCTCTCAATGAAGAGTTTCTTTTGGAATGTGCGCGGCCTGAATGGCAATACTAGACAGTCTACGGTTATTGATTGGATTAGATCAAACCGTCCACTTCTAGGTGGTTTTTTGGAAACACATGTGCAACAGTCTAATCTTCAGCATATAATGAGCAGAGTCGTTCCTGGTTGGAGGTTTGAAGGAAATTATTCACAGGAAGCTCAGAATGGTCGTATCGTCGTGGCTTGGGATCCCTCTATCTCAGTGATTTTTTATTTCTCCTCGGCTCAGTTGGTTCTCTGTGGTATTCTTAATCCTCAGACAAACGAATCTTTTACAGCGGCCTTCATTTATGCCAGAAACACTAGAGAGGAAAGGTTAGTCCTGTGGGAGAAGATCTTAGAGTTGGCTCAGTCTACGGCTTTGCGTAATTCTCCTCTCGTGGTTCTAGGGGATTTCAATCAGGTTCTATCTACTTCAGAGATATACTCCTTTTCCCCTTCTGACGTCTGTCTGCAAGGTATCCGAGATTTCTCAGAGTGTTTGTCAGAGAGTGGAATTTTCGACTTGGCTTTCAGGGGCTGTCCTTTCACTTGGTCAAATAAGAGCTTAACTGATCCCAAAGCCAGGAAGCTAGACAGAACATTGGTAAATGAAGCATGGCTGGATCGATTCCCGGATTCAAACGCCTTCTTTGATGTTCCTGGAACATCGGATCATTGTCCTTGTTTACTGTCCCTATCGAATAATTTATCAGTAAGAAAATCTCGATTTATGTTCTTTGCAATGTTCTCTTCTCATCCAGATTATTCTCACCTAATGAAAGAGGCTTGGACGGCTCCTATCAGAGCATCGGGTCCCATGTTCTCCTTATATCAGCGTCTGAGGAATGCAAAATCTTGTTGTCGGTCTCTAAACAGGAACAGCTTCAGCAATATTCAAGCCAGGGTTAAGGAGTCTCTCTCGGCTCTTCAGGATATTCAGAGACAAGCTTTAACTAACCCCTCTCCTCAGCTGTTTGAAGAAGAAAGCACTTCTAGGGCTACTTGGTTGTTCTTAGCTGCTGCTGAGGAGTCGTTCTTATATCAGAAGAGCAGAATCCGTTGGTTAAATGTTGGAGACCTTAATACTGGAGTCTTTCATAAAGCAGTTCGAGCTAACCTTTCAAAGAATGTAATTCACTTCCTGCTTGACGATTTGGGTGGTAGGGTTTACGACTCCATCACCCTAAAGAGAATGGTTTTGGATTATTATAAGAGTCTTTTGGGAACCGCCAATCAGAGTGTCTCACCTTTCACAGTTGAGCAGATTCAGAATATTCATCCTTATAGGTGTTCGAGCGATTTAGCTGTTAAGCTTTGTGCTGTTCCATCGGATGAAGAGATTAAGAAAACTATTTTCGCTCTTCCAAAGAGTAAAGCTCCAGGCCCCGACGGGTTCTCAGTCGAATTCTTCCTGTCTTCTTGGGAATTGGTAGGAGCTGACCTGATCAGAGCTGTGAAAGATTTTTTCGTAAATCCTCTTTTATCCCGTCAGGTCAATTCCACAGTCATCGCCCTTCTCCCCAAAGTTCCAGGAGCTGCAAGGCTTTCAGAGTTTCGGCCAATATCTCTGTGTAACACTGTATACAAAATTATTTCAAAGATTATTGGGTCTCGGTTGAAACTCATCACTCCTCTAGCAGTGCAGCATAACCAGGTGGGTTTTGTATCGGGTCGTCTCCTCTGTGAGAATGTTTTGCTTGCTTCAGAGCTGGTGGCAGACTTCAATAAACCAGGAGAGGTGACAAGAGGATGCTTACAGATTGATATCACCAAAGCATATGACAACGTCGATTGGCAGTACATCTTGAACATTCTTCAGGCCTTCGACCTTCCTGAGATGTTTATTACATGGATTAGAGCCTGTGTTACGTCACCTCACTACTCGGTGGCTTTCAATGGAGAGTTGGTGGGGTTTTTTCCAGGAGAGAAAGGTTTGCGTCAAGGAGATCCGATTTCTTCATCTCTGTTTGTGTTAGCAATGGACATTTTGTCAAAGAAATTGGATGCAGCAGCTCGTAGCAGCTCTTATGGGATTCATCCTCGTTGCTCCTATCCTCTAATTACTCATTTGTGCTTCGCTGATGATATGTTGATCTTTTTCGACGGCTCTCCGGAATCACTGAGGGAAATAATTCTCCTCCTTAATGAATTCTATCTTGGCTCTGGTCTCCAGCTGAATTTAGCCAAAACTGGTCTCTTTCTTGATGGGGGAAATCATGTAATCACTAGACAGCAAGCAGCCACGTTTGGTCTGAGTCAAGGGTGCCTCCCTGTTCGTTATTTAGGCGTGCCCTTGTCGCCTCACAAATTGCGGCCTCAGGATTATCAGCCATTGATAGACAGAGTCACAAAGAAGATCAAATCTTGGACTATTCGCAATCTTTCTTTTGCTGGCAGGCTACAATTAATTCAGTCCGTCTTCTATGGTATGTTTAATTTTTGGGCTTCAGTATTCCCTCTTCCTAAAGGTTGTATTGATGCAATAGAACACCTTAGCAACGCCTTTCTTTGGACGGGGGACTCGGAGACTGCTCGAGGAGCCAAGGTCAGTTGGCACTCGGTTTGTACTCCAAGAAAAGAAGGAGGCCTAGGCTTGCGTCGGCTGCAAGACTCAAACAACATTTTCAGTCTTAAGCTCATTTGGCTGCTATTTGCGGCAACGGGATCTCTTTGGGTTGCTTGGGTTAGGCACAATATCATTGCCGACAGGTTGTTCTGGGATTTTGACTTCTCTGCTTCTGCTTTGGGGTCTTGGATTTGGAGAAGGTTGATGGAGCTGCGGCCTCTTGCTCGACCATTCCTCGTTTGTAATATTCATTCTGGAGACAATGCTCTGTTCTGGCACGACAATTGGACCGGTCTGGGTCCCTTGATCGAGATAACTGGACCAAATGGTCCTACAGTCTCCGGTCTGCCGTTGTCAATTGTGGTTTCCCAAGCTATTTTTGAAGGAGAGTGGAGGTTGACGAGAGGCAGGCACATAATCATTCAGTTGCTGCGTGCTTGCCTTCCTCTTCATCCACCCTCTCTCTCTCCTGACTCAAATGATCTTTTCCTTTGGAAAACATCTCCTGATAACCCGCCTGCTAAATTCTCAGCTGCTAAAACCTGGAAGTCGTTGCACCCTGCACAGCCTTCAGTTCCTTGGCATTCTTCTGTATGGTTCAAATTCGGAATTCCAAAGCATGCTTTCCATGCGTGGGTCTCTGCTCGAAATCGGCTTCCGACGCGGGACAGGCTGATAGGCTGGGGTTTGAGTGTATCTCCTTCCTGTCTGCTCTGTGGCACAACCGGTGAATCTCGAGACCACTTATTTTTCGAATGCTCATTCTCCAGGACGATTTGGGATTTCTTTTTCACCACTGGGAATTTGAATCAGCCTTATATTTTTGATGAAGTTATCAGGTGGGCTCATCACTCTACGCCACCGGGTAAGATGAGAACAATTTGCAAGTTATTGTTGCAGGCTTCACTTTATGCAATTTGGAATGAGAGAAACAAAAGATTGCACACTTCGGTCGCAAAACACCCTCAACCCATCATTAAAGAGATTCAGGTCATCCTGAAAGCAAAATTGTTTGGGATGGATCAGATTGTGGCGAACACAAGACGGCTCCTCCCATCATCTTCGAATCAGACGGACAGATATCTTCACCTATGGTTCCACAACTTCCCATCTTGATTGCTCATTTTCTCTGCTTCTAAAGTTTCCTGTTGCACATGTGTTTTTTTTGGTTCCTATCCTTATTATTTCCCTTCTCATTTCTGAAACGGTATCCCATTAGGGAAGGTTGTAAGGTGTAAGATATAAGATAAATAAGAGGTATGTTTAAAAAAAAAAAAAAAAAAAAAAAAAAAAAAAAAAAAAAAAAAAAATTT
>OVBX01002296.1:0-20898 GCA_900406325.1 Erucastrum elatum | reverse complement strand
TATATATATATATATATATATATATATATATATATATATATATATATATATATTTGACAGCTATTGAAAATTATAAATTCTAAATTTAGTACTTGTTTAAAAATTTACAGTTTTATATCATAATTTATACATTTATTTTTGAATATTCTTAATTTTTCTTTTATTTTTTAATTCGAGTCATGTTCGACCACTCCACACACGTGCCATTATACCAGATGGATCGAGAAAAGAGATGAAGCTACCAGAGTTGTCAATTCGTTCATGGTTAGATTGACACTGGTGTTAGTCTATCCGCCTATGAGTGCTTACTCACTAACACATCTAAGATCAAACTTAGAGCAACATTATTGGGGAATCTCAAATCAAAGCCCTTCAAAAAATAAATGTGTATGTATATGTAAATAAGAAACTTTCGGCTTTGGTTTCCATAAAGTCCTTAACTCACAATTACACACGTATATATAACATATACATACACATATTATTTGTTAGGGACTTTGATTTGGGGACTTCCCAATAATGTTGCTCTTAGGTGTCTCTTGATATCATAGGGATGTGTGATCGTCTATGCACTTGAAGGTTGAAGAAGCATAACAAAGATTATTTCAACCATAATTTAGAGTTGGCAGTATTCTCTTAAAGGTTTGGTTGGTGTTTTGGATCAGAATGGCCCACATAGTCAATAATCTGTTAGTTAAGATGAATGAAGATGATGCTGTAGGATGCTGGAAAACCAAAATTGAGATGATTATTTCAGTGGACAAGTGTGTGTCCCAAATGATAAGAAGCTGAAAAATATGGTACTGAAGGAAGCAGATCATTCTAAATTCACCTACAGCTAAGGGAGACATGGATGTACTATGACCTTAAGCGAACTGTTGATTGGGGAGGAAAATGGATGTTGTGGGGAGTGGTTAAGAGTCTGATATGTCAACTGGTGAAGGTAGAGTATCAAGTACCAAGTGGGTTGATGTTAAGTTACCGATGCCCGAATCATGATGTATTTTGTGAATGGGCTATGAGGCAGATAATTGAGTTTAGCTGGACATGAGAAAGATGGTGAGACTTCATTGGATTTTAGCACCATGTCAGATCGAGATTAACGATCCTCTTTTAATTTTTTGATGGAATGTTCAAAAAGATTGAGCATTATATATGGTGCATTTGAGTAAGACTTATCATTTAAAAGTACTGATCGTATGAGCGGAGAAAATAAAGGATATGTTGCAGTCTTGTGTTTTGGATTTTTAATACAACCTAGAAGAACCATTTGTGATTGGTATAGTTGCTTACATGGACAATTTCAACTCAAGTATCGAATTGTCCATATCAAGCACATTATGCTGGATCAAATTGGGGGGGGNGGGGTCTTCAGCTCGAAGTGATAAAGAGAAAATGGAATGGAGGAAACTCAAAATCGACAAAAGGGTATGTGGGTAAAAGGAGAGAGAAGTTAAATTCTAAGTTGGGAGAGATGGTGTAACAAAAAAAATTAATGTACAAAGATATGGACATGGCTGTAAAGATGGATAAGATGCAATCAAGGTACATTGAGCAGCATGATCATTGGATGGACTGACACAATGACTTTTCATATGGACTTGTCTAAGAATTTCCTTCATCCTATGATATGTTTCACATGTTTCTATTAAGGAAAATTGTAGAGGATTTCATGTTGATTGTTCCACTACTACTTGAAGACTTGGGGTCAGATTGTCAGCTTGACCACTTATCCATGTTTAAGGCTGATAGTTAATAAAGTATCAAGGAAACATGGTACTTTGGTAAAAGAATAGTGTGAAGACAAGATCAGATTAAAAAAAAGTACATGCAAGCAAGATGAGAGCTGCATATAGTGAGTTTTTCCAATTGCTAGATATTCAACAGTTGGTTGATGCGGATTCGATTCTTTTAAATAGGAAAGAGTTATAATGACTCGTTTCCGGAGTATTTTTATTTTCTTAAAAAGAAATTGGATCATGAGAAGTTTTCCTAGAAAAAGTTTATTTTTATAACTGTAAAAACACTTGAAGTCGTGAAGGTTGAATGTAATAATATGGATTTTCAACCAAGTATTGAATGTTCCTTTAAGCACTTGAAACAACATTGGCTCCGACTAGGTGACGGTAAGCTAATCATGGAACGACCAAGGTCTAAGTACCAAAATAAAAGAACCGCAAAGCCAATTAAGAAAGTTTGGCGGGTTCCAAGTAAGACAAGTTTTACTAGCTATCATTGTGGGATTATACAAAAAAAGCGGTCATGCCTGCATGAATTAATTAAAGAGAATATCATAGAGAATAAGTAAGAAATATGGCAGTAAGTGTCCAACTTGGTAACCAAATCGAAGAATCCTATAGAAGCGAGCTTGGGTTCTCATTTCTCTCAGAAAACAAGTCTTAGAAATTATTCAAAGGATGAATGCTTGGTAGAGGACAAAGTTCAAGAAGAAGCACCAAATGATGAGGAGAAAATAATTTTTTCACATAAAACATTATACAGTTGAGAGCCTTCGAATCTGTGAGATTCAGCTAATGTGAGGACATGTTTTGTGGCAACCAATATTTTGTGTTATATCTGAGTTTTGATCTTTCTTTTCGAGTTTATGCGCTTAAGTAAGGTGTTTATGAAAATTTTATTATTCGTTCTTTGAATGTATCTTTTCAAGGATTAAAGAGTGTTCACCATATTCTTTGGATTATGCATGATACAACTTTTGTTATCGTAAAATCATATATGAGCCGGAACATTATTAGTTCCATTTCCATGACCATTTTTGTTACATTTTTGGTTACATTCACTCATAAATGGAACTTGCATGATAAAAATGGTCATGGAGGATAAAAATGTTCACATTGTTTTAGTTCATCATGAGCATACAATCAAAACACTAAAAAGACATATTTATTTTATGCTAACAAAAGTTGTATATAACATAAGCATATACAAAACCTTTCACAAAACCAGTCTCCAATTAGTCTCAGTGTAATTTCCAAACTTATCTTAACTCCAAAATGGATTTTAAGGCAGTTTATTTTAAAAATAATATTACTTCCTCTGTTTTTATATATGTAGGTAGTTTTAAACAAAAAAATTTGTTTCATAATATATGATGTTTACATAATTCAAAGCAACTTTTATATTTATTATACTCTCTATAACCAATCCAACAATCTATGTTTTTTTGTTACTGGTTGAATTTTTATATTAAATGTTCTCTTCTCAAAAGCAACATTTTTTTTTAATATTATCACTTTTAACTAAAACTACTTACGTATAAAAACAAAGGGAGTAGTAATTAGTGAAAATTATAAATGCAGTTCATATTAAAATTAGTATTTTTTGTTGTTAAAAAGGATACTATTACAAAATCAAAATTCATCACTCAAATGTTAAAGAGGGGCGAATTGGAGAAAAATGTTCTATACGATTGCATTTAAAAACAAATATAGAAGTAAAACGTAAATTCTCAATAGCCATCAGCACAGCCTTGATCTTTTATTATAAAACTAAGTAAACTTGCTTAATTGAGGTTGTAGATCATGTAGAGTGGAATTTTCAGTCACCAGATTAATTTATTCAGCTTTTCGAGATTTAAAGAGCGACTATTTCCTTAAAACAAGTTCATTCATACAAAGCAACACGTAACAACTTTTACAAGAATTGATGACGACAAAAAAAAACAATCAAATTTCCATTTTGGTCAAGCAAGCTACACAGACGCAGACAGGTAAGATGTAACAAGTGAAAAGGTAAGAGGCTTCTGCTTCTTGTATTCGTTGTACCGCAAAAAGAAGTAACCCAAATAATCAAACTCAATTGGAGACATCCTTGCCTGTTCAACCCAAATTTGTACAAGTTAAACAAGCTGCAAATCATATGGTTTTGGTACCAAACATTAAGCAATATACTATGTGGTTTTATAAATGCACCTGTATGATTGCCCATACCGCCCAGTACAAATGAGATGCTAATTTATACGCGTCTGTTTCTATGAAGACTGACTCCACTTCACCATTGCTAACCTGTTTACACAAAGCAGTATATAGTTAGTTTAGCTTTGGCAATATGCAACAAAAGCAAAAATGTACAGAAACAACCGTGGCAAACGTACGGAAACTAGTAGGTCCCAATTTAGGCTTTAAGAATTGTTCAAACTATATGTTCTTACCTCGTCTGGTTTATCTGGCTGTAAGTAATGCTTGATGAAATGATATTGTTCTTCTTTAGTTGGGTACCTACACAGCAACCACGACGAGGAAGTTATGTTCCAATCTCTTTAGAGGAAATTATTATTATAAACAATAGAACAAGTCGAAATGAAATTGGACATACAAGGTGTAATCACAGTCGTATCCTGCATATTCATTGAAGTGATTTCCAATGTCGAAGCCTCTGTAGTTGTACGATCCGTACTCGAAATCAATCAAGTACAGTCTCTCTGGCCATAGATGTAGAAGAATCAAGTTAAGAGACTTAAAGTATAATATAATCACAACTTAAGATACAGAAGATGATAACTTAGTCAAAACCAAAAAAAAATCATTGCAACCCATCTGTTGAAATTCGTTATATTGTATACCACCACCACCTATTCACCATTAAGATCAATCATTAAATACAGAGAAGAAGGAATTTTCTCACCTTCTTCCTCATTTAGCATCAGGTTTCCAGAGAGCAAATCATTATGAGCAAACACGACAGGTGCGTTAAGTAAGCCAGTGAATTCCTGTTTCAATCGTCAGAATCAGCAAACAATATCAGACCAAAGCAGGGGAAAGTCTGTTACAAGTCACCCCACATCGAGAACACATACGCATGGCAAGGCAGACACATAAGAAAAGCTAATCATTGAGAGAGAAGTAATACCCTTAGCTCAATAATTTCTTTATGCAGTTCTTCAAACGAAATTGTCTCGAAGAGCTTCTGCCTATCAGGTTCCTCGAACGCAAGAGTAGAAGCTGCAAGTAAAGGTACAGGACAGACATGATTGATTTCTGTATAAAGATATAGCCAACACTCTAGAGGCAAGGCAATAGTCAAAAAGAGACAAACAAACCTTTTTCAAAGAACTTCAAGATATCAACCCAGAGCTGAGGCTCTTTGGGACCTGGTATGTTCACTTTATGAAACTTTCCAAGCTCTTTAGCAATTTCAGCAGCAATCTTTGGCTGCCTCATGTCTGGCCACATAAAAAAAAAGTTGAATATACTACTGAGCACCACTTGGACTAACATTACTGTAAGCATATGAAACAAACTATACACTTTTGGAGAGATTATCTAAGAATGACAAACCTGATGGGGCTAAGGTTCTTGCATTGATAAATGATTGCACCATGCCATTTCCGAATCCACCAAGCAACTTTGCACCAAATCCGGCAGCAGAGAGATATTTGATAGCCTACTGAATCCAAAAAAAAAAGGACACGAGATAGAACTACAAGTGATACAAAGCTTGGAGCACAAACAACATTTCAAAATAAATTACCTGTAGCTCTCTCTGACGATTGATGACATAGTCAGTGTTAGGCCCATACAGGCGCACTGTTATTGAGAGTTCTTTCACAGAAACCTTCAGCACTGCCAATCAAGAAAGTTAGTTAGTTAGATAGCGTTTCTGGATGAATAATATAATCGTATTAATGAAAACTCTCACATAGGTTCGTGATGCCTCCAGATACTCTCTCGACAGAGAAGAGTGAATCGTCAAGCTCTCTCCAATTGCTGAACAGATCTTTACATAACTCTCTGTTCAAAAAAAAAACACCACGCCGATTCAACAATCACATGGATTATGAAGTCCTATCAATTTAAATAACTAAGAGACGAAATCTCCATGGCTAAAACGAATATGAATAAGCGAATAATGAAACAAAACAATCCAAAATATAGTATACAGAGATAGCTAAAAAAACTCGAATAAAAGACGGAAACGAACATGATGCGAGGAATCATGAGGGGGAGAGGCAAAGATGTGTCGACGACAATGGAAGAATACGGGATCTGGGAGGAGGAGGAGGAGGCGTCGTTGCCACTACCTCCTTCATCAGCTTCCATTATTGCCCAGTTATTATTCTTCGCAGCTCCCATTTTTTTTTTCCAAATTTCTCTTCTTCTTCTTCTACGATAAGATTCTCTTTTCAGATCTCAATTTGTTGATTCTGTTTTATTTTCCCCCTTGAATTTTTTTTAAGGCGTCTTTTCTATTTCCAATTAATTGATGAAAGTCGCACACCTTCACATGCCGTACAAGTTTAGAGATGGATAGAATCTTTTCTTTCTCATGTCGAAATTCCAATTTTTTATTTACGATAAGCGTAAATATTACTAATTTAATTCATTCTAAAATATGAAACTTATAGTCATGACTTACGTCTTGATTGGTACATGATTGGTACAGTATTAGCTTTAACATTATGCTATGCATTATCCAATCAATATCTGTTAAAATAATATTTAGAAAAACATTTATGTTTTCCAAATACTCTCTGACAAATACTCTCATATGATTTTTTGAAAAAATATTATATTTATAATTTATAACTTTAAAAAAATTATATAATTATTTCATTTATTTGATTTAATAATATCATAAAATTATTTTTATGTACAGAAAATGAAATTTTGATTTCTAAAATAAATTTACAATAAATATTTTTGTTAAAAAATATTATTTCACATTTAAAATATAATTCAATCATATTTAATTAAATTAATTATAGAAATTATATAAATTAATTATATATTTTATTTAAATTAATTATATAAATTATATTATATAAATTATATTATATTTTAAATGTGAAATATTATTTTAAAATTTGATTGTAAATTATATTTTTAATATAACATTTTCAATATAAACATAATTTTTGAAATTAGTAAATAAAATAAATTAATTATATATATTTTATATATTAAATATATTCATTATAAATAAATATATCTTAAATATTATATATTAATTTTAATAATAAATTTAAATCGCAAGTTCAACTGTTCGATCAATCAATCTATTAAACAGTTTAGCAAAAACATACAGCTTTTGCAGCATACTGCTGTTATAGCATAATGCTACTGTTTTCTCATTTGTTTTGCCAATCAGAGTCTTGGATATGACTCAATTCCAAATAGAGCAAGACTTGTTAAACTCTGATGAAATTGCTAATAATATATGATTAACTTAACTAACTCATCATCAATAACCAATATTTCAATCTCGGTTTGTATTACATCATGTAGCTATCCTAATCAAAATTTGATAGGTTATAAAGTTTTCCAAATCATTTAGGAGGGTGTATTGAATCTGGAATTTGAAGTGATTTGATTTTTATTGAGTTTGTAGATGATTGCAGAAGAATTAGAGAATTTGAGGTGATTTTTGTTAAAACACTCTTGAATCTCATTTAAAACTGTGGGATTTGGATTTTGATTTTTATAACTTAAGAATTCCCCTAAAACACTTTAAAAACATTTAAAGTACTCTTGAATCTCTAACTTAAATTTTGTTCAATAACAGTAGATTTCAGAGTGTTTTGTAAAATGACAAGTTCAATAACACTGGATTCTAAAGTATTTTTAAAAATTCATATTTGAATAACAGTGGATTTGTTATTTTAATATTTCCGGAAGCAATCAGATCAGGCCTGAGCCTCATTGTTTTGACCATCATTTGAGGCAGAAGCAGTGCCGCTCAATAGATAGGAGACGTGGTCTCTCGAGAAAGGTTCACACATTACCCGTTGCCTCGAGGGTGAAGCTGACTCATGTGGAGGAGCCGCCAAAGAGGAAGCGTGGTTAGCCAAGGAAATTACGAATCGTGGAGGAGAGCATTCTGGAAAGGACGAAGCCTCAGACTGTGCCAAAATGGATGCCCATTCAGGTATTACACCGAAGAACACCTAGATAAGGCCATATGGTACCAACCTAAACCCGCAGAAGGTGGACTCCATAGGGACATTCTGAATGAACTTAAAAGCACCATGGAATCCTAGAAGTTTGAAGAAATCAACTAGCTAGGATCAAATTCAGGTGATTACGATATATGAAACTGGATTCAATAGTACGGCTGGATAATGGCAATGGTCAAATCATATCAAAGGGCAGGATACAGCCAAAAGATTGAGAACTGAGTTAAGGCAACTGAGTGTTTGAAGTCAAGAAATGGTCTAAGGAGATAGAACAATATAAGTTTCAAGATATAACAATGGATAAATATTTGTTCATTTGTTTCTACGATTTAAGTTATTTTGTCATTTATATGTATAATAAAAATATATTATGTATTATTATGTTTCCAACTTAATTAAATATGTGATTTCACATTTAATATTTTGTATTATTTTAAATATTTATTTTGATATGTTGAATTGCATCTATTATTTTAAATTGAACAACATTTTTTTGGTTATGTTAAAACTGGATTATTCTTTTCTTGAATTCATCTAGTTCAGTTCATCCTCTTATATTTGTAAATATAATTTTAGAGTTTTGTATAAATTGTATATATTGGTTTAGAAAAAAATAGGAAACACAAAAGAAAAATACCAGGGTTGCATTAATAAACATAGCATGTAATAATTTTAAATATCATACACTCTTTTGTTTTTGAACACTACTACACACTAAATTATAAAAATAGTTTTCTCTGGTTTTTCATATTAATAATGTTTTCATATTTTAGTATATTGGATTGCATCAATTTTTTATCACAATTTTTTTGGTTACAATGAGACTAAAATAAGAACATCTTGTTAAGTTTTATTTTTTTTAATCTTATGAGGAAAATATATATTTTATGATTATGTGTAATTTGATATATATTTTTTCAAGAAAATTAAAATAATGAAGTGTTGATAAATTTTGTTATAAAATCACAATCATTAAATAAAAATATACTGATAGTAAGAAAAATATTTATCTTGTTGCAGCCTCACATTTAAAAATATTTGTTTGGTTTAAAAATAATCATAAGATATAATTAGTTTTGAAATATAAGATATTAAATAATCATTTATGTTGAATAAAATTATTTTATTATTAATTATTTTGATCAAAAAGATATTTTATAGCAAAAATATTATTATATTTCAGAAAAAAATATTTAATATTTCTACTTTCAATTTGTTTTGAAGTTATGTTTGTATGTATGGGTATATATAAGTATATAGTTTAAATTTATAGATATTTTATTTTGTTGTTTTAGGTAACGTAAAGAATAACAAAAGTAAAATTTGTTTTAAATGAAAATCTACGTTTCTATTTTACAAATATTTCCTTTTTATTATCTATGTGGTGTATTAAAGAGGAAAATTAAATTTAAAATATTATCATAATTTATTTTGAAAATTAAACATAAATACTTGTTATTTGTGGCAACCAAAAATATTAATTTTTAGTTTATTATAGGTATCTATTAATGTGAGCTCGACATATAGAAACTCTGTTCTCAAATAATATTATAAAAATATATGTCAAATTCAGATTAAGCACACATTATTAAATTATATAATAGAATTGTCAAATAGAGTTAATGAAACGGTTTATACATTTCAATTGAAAAAATGTTGTTTGCTTTCTCCAAAATTCTCATTTTACTATTGAAATAATCATAAATCCTCAACTTTTAAATTTCAATTGTTCGAAATTTTCAAATTTCAGTGATTCAATACACAAACTCTGTGCGAAGAGACCTTAATATATCAAGTTTTGATTGGTTCTTGTTTTAAATCTCAAGCCAGGAGTTAGTACTTTCGATGTTGCTACGTTTTTGGAGCTTCTGACTAAAAGTTCTTGCCGGTCGAAATTTCAATCTCTTCTTATGGGTGCATCAACGTCGTTTTACTTTATTATCATTTACTCTTTAGAATAATCATTTTAGAGAGTAAGGTGGAGCTTCTCCATAAGTTTTTTCATACTTTTAAGCATGATTTATTCTTTAACGACTCTATCTTTCGGTTTCTGCATTGCGACTTTTTAGAGCAGTTTTTAGGACAATGGATCCCAGGTGGAGCTCACTTTTTAAAAAACCTTCATGTTTTGCCTCTTCTTTCCTCTTCCGCAAGAGACAGATCTTATACTGTTTGCGGACTCTACTGACACGTGACGGCTTGCGATTGGTTGATTTTATTTTTTTTTATTTTTTTAAAATCGCAAAAAAAAAAAAAAAAATAAATAAATAAAAAGAAAAGTTAAGAGTCATCACGCGATGCATATGCTCTAATGTTTTCTATTTCTGTTCTACCGTTGAACATGTCTCCGTGATCTTTAGTTTTGGCTGTAAACATTGATTGACTGACCTTTTTTATAATATGAATAGTTGCAAAACAATACAAATCCTTATGGAATATTATACAACCATGATAAATAAAATAAATCATTGTTCTTTAAGATGGTAGGGTACATCCATATTAGGACAAGGACGTCCACAGCAACAACACCCATATCATCTAAGAGATTTTAGGGTTGGGTTGATATGAAGTGGAGAACATCTGAAAAAGAGAAGTCAAACCTGTACAATTAGATGCAAACATTTATTTAATTATAAGCATGGGAAAATAGTGGAAAAAGAAAGATATATGTAGCAATCATACACAGACACTCTCGATTATTCTTCCATCTTCATCTCATCTCCTTTTCAAGCCAAGATTCAATTCTCCATTTTATTTATGTAACTAATATTTGATTAAATAAAGCTTTTGTTTTGATTCATATTTGACAGGTTCTAGTGATTATATTGCACAATCGGAGGTATTTTGTTAAATATTGCTTCCTATCAACATATTTCCTTGATCTTCATGTGAATCGACTACAAAACCGATCCAAAGTGTAAAAATATATTAAACAACTAACAGTTTAGTCACCCGAACAAACCGTTGGCGAAATTACAAAATTTTCATTTGTTCATTCTCAATTTCATGTATTATGCTGGGCTTGAATTCAAATGAACACACAAACCATTAACATATCTATTTCCGAATTAGAATTTGGTGTCAAAAATAGTAAAGATACTGTATATTGTCTGTTTACAAAATTCGAGTTAAGAGATTAGTATATTTAGGATTTTCCATGTAAATCCTACATAACTGATAAAAGGACATCGGCGTCTATTTCATGTAAATCCTACAAATAGGACATCTGCGTCTGTTATTTCATACGCAGGTTCTTAGTAATATTTTTTTTTTCATTAGTTGTTTTAAGAAAGGATGTATCTCACTCAAAGCATTGGTTTAAATCTTTCTTCACAACATAACTGATAAAAGCTCGAAAAAGTTTCTAAGTAAATAAAAGCCATCCAGCCCTTAACCCCCCTTTTGAGCAAATAATCGATAATTTTGTTCCCAAACATCAGAATTTGGTGTTACCATACTTGGCTACATAAGACAAGTACCAAGTCCAAACACTAATTATGTTAAACGAGGAGTCATTTCTCTGCGTCACAGTTGCATTATGAATTTATACAGCATGTGGTTCAAGTTTATGTTCTTCCATGAACATGGAGTTCGACAACCCGTCCTTAACGAAGACTGAGTTTGAAGCATGAGCGAAAATATGTCTTGGTTGATTTGAGTTGATATGAAAGATTTGAAGTTTTCTTAAAGTATTTTGTGATGTTTTAAGATATTAAATTTGTTATGCGCACCTGTGCTAGTTTTTGAAAAAAAAAACTAAATGTAAGGTATTTTAGCATTTTTGACTCACAAAAAATACAGGAAAACAAGAATTACATATGGTAAAACTGTTAAAGCGTTTTGAGCCTTTTTAATTTCATTTATTTATTTTTAAAAAACAAGAGTAGTGATTTTTTGCTTGAAATTAATTATATTCTCAGCCATCTTTCTGAGAATAAGTTTTCATAAATTCATGAAAATTTTACAATTTAAATATGTGAAATAGTCACTATATAAGATCAGCTTTGGAAACAACATCAATATATTTATACTGATTTCATAAAATTGAGATAATAAAGATATAGCATTCGGTTTTAAGAATGGTATAATAGTACGTATATTTATGATTTTCTATGTAAATTTTGTAATTAAAGGATGGATTAAGGTGTCAATATGAATTACTACTTCACAAACTATCTCTTCTAGTATAGGAGTATAACTTAGTAATATGCCTTGGATTTTACATTTTTATAATTTATTTTATAATCAGGATCCTAAATTTCCACATGAAAAATCTAGTTGAAAATTCAAAAAGAGGGATATCAAAGAACAGTATGTTGCATATGCGCCATGTTTTTATTTTTTTTTCATGTGCGCCATTTAATTGGAGTTATTTTTACTCCCAAATTTTCTTGCTTATCTGTTGTTTGTAAGGATATTAATATCGCATAGATCGGCTTTTATTGTCGTTCTATCTCTAATATATGGATTGTTTCTGTGTCATGGATAAACTTTGCATATATTTTAATATAGATTATTAGTGCTATTAAAAGCAAAATTGGAGACAAAATCACACGTGAACCCATATCTGTATGCATAAAATGCACATCCAACTAAGTTCACTATTATATTCGTTTCTTCTCCATCTTACAAAATCATTTTTCTTTCATAATCCAGTGAAAGTGCCTTACAGCTTTCTTTTTATCTTTCATGTGATCGGTACGCCACTTACTTTCTCTCCATGACCTGTTGACACTGTTCTGGATCATATTTTACCTGCGTACTGTGACCTTATTTCGTCTGATAGAGCAGCTTGATATCTATTAAAGAGGTCGACAAGATAAATGACAAGGCTTAGCTAAATAGCAGGAAGACAAAAAAAATCATTGAGGCGGCGTAATAAAATATTCCAACTTTATACATATTGTCAAATAAAAAACTTCCAAATTGTCTGGAACATCATGGCACATAGTAAATACAGATTTCTTCGTGCACTCAGATTGCGAGTTTGAATCCTACTAGTAAGAACTAATGTACGATTGTCTTTTAAACACTCCACATATATAGCTATTTTTTTGGTCGATTTGAAATCTCGGTACGTGAACCTACGTTACGTGTCCCTAAAGGACTAGTCTAGATCTATTTGGATCTGAAAATTATTCATGAGTAGTTATGAGAAAAACTACTTTCAAATTATAGTAATTTTCTCTGTAACATTATTTTAATGTAATGTTTAGTTTTGATATAGATAATTTTTGTATAAGATGATAATCAAAATAAAGTAGAAAATACTAAGCCCTAACTTCCATTAAATAGATTAGATGCTGTGAACAAAAAAAAGATTAGATGCTGTTTCAAATTTTTAAATTTATTAGTTTTTTTTTCAAATTATGTCATTTGATACAAATATATATATACTTCAAACAGTTCGTTGAATTAGATCATGTATTGTTTGATAAAAAAAACTTTATGTTCAAAGATAGTTTTTGTGTAAAACCTAAAAATAAAAACCTTATCTAAAGGACACAAGGAAAGATGAAAATACCATGGATTTATCCAGGAACCTTGCAGTTTAGTGGTATCCAAGGTTACAATTTAGAGAAGTTCAAAAGAGTAAAAGGTGACAATTTAGATCGCAGTACGTAACTCTTAGGAAGCAGCGAATCCTTTCTTCAGTTCTTATTTTGAACTTGGAGTACGGTAAAGGAAATCCTGGTCTTTAGAATATGAATATATATAAGGTTACATAGATATTCTACATATTTGTAAATTCTAGAGATCATTCCAATTTACTTGAATTCTTCATAATTGTAATGAAAAATGATTGTCCAACATATGAACAATACATCACCACATGGTTACTTAGAGTCTCAGATTGACAATAATAATGTGTTAAAATTACGTCAACCATTTAAACATAAGAATTTATGTTGTTAAAATCATAAACACTATTGCAATAACCAAAAAAAAAAAGGTGCGGATTTGAAAACTGGTATCGTCCACTGGTTTTATAAAAGTCTGTATTCATATATAAAAGTCTGAATCATTTGTTTTACTTGGATCGCACTGATTTTGACTTTCACTATATAAAAGCCAATCCAAAACAATTGTGCCAAAATAGCACTGTTTTTTCTACTCAATCGTTGTGATTTGTAGGGGGACACGTTTTCGAATATTTGCATCACATATCCGGTTCATGATCACGTGGATGTGAATTTGATAACAATCATAGAGCTACAGGATATATTTTTTTACTGAGTACGATGCCTCGTTGTATGTTAAGATGTCAATTACAATCATATTAATACAACCGTATTATACACTACTAATTTATAATCATTATTTCTTTTTCTCTGCTTTTTATTTTGTTAAAAGTCCAAAAGGTAATCACTCAGCTCAGCGAATTAAAGAACAGCTACGTGGACGTGGTTAGAAGAGGACATTCAAATCCGGACTACGCAAGACGTTAAGAAACCCATTATAATTTTACGGGATGATAATCTATTTCTCCCTACGATTATCATATAGAACTGTATCCGCACAAAACTAAGTTCGTATTCTATATTTCCACCAAATAAATGTTTTATATCAGTTTCTCGATGATTTTAGAGTTTGAATCGTATAAATCCATAAATCAATACTTTGCAATCATTTTTCCCTAAACCAACTGACCACAACTCAATTTGGTTTATTGTACACCAATACTACGTACTTAACCAAAAAATGTCAATAAAACCCCAATTGATTCAAACCCAGATAAACCCAGATGAGTATGGAATCATGTGCTGGCTCACATTAAAATGTATTACGATTCTAAGATGTAAAGAGGATATTGCGTTCAGTGCCTGGGACAATAGTAACATCCCGATTTGTAATATATGGTAATGTCCGTCAAAAGACTTTTTTAGATGATCTGATTACATATATCACCAAAATTTATTTATTTTTTAGGTCACATATCCATAAAAAACCCTGTAGCGAATAATTGAGCTAGAGTAGTATAAATATGGATTACATATCGGTAAATGATACAAGATATCTTGCTAATAAAATCAGAGAATGGGGAAAGATCATGTGCTAATTGTAGGATCAATAAATAAGAATTTACACCACCAAAATTAATACGCCAACCATCAGCCAGGTGATGGCTCACAGGCTGTGTGAACGGACGCGGAGGCTCACTGGCAGTGGCAGCTAGAACATTGCATTCACTTACTTTTCTTTGCATCCATGGCTGACCCATAGCACAAGTAAACAAAGTTATGACATCTGAATCAAAGAAGCATTTTAATTTGTTTTCTTGCAAACAATGAGCATATTTAATTAAACTAATACTCCTTCCATTTTAAAATAAAAGAGGATTAAAGATATGTTTGACGTTAGTTTTCATATTTTGGATGTAATTTTACCTTTATTTAAAGTTGTGTAACCATTATAATTGACAGATTGTTTGTTAACTGGTTGAGTTATTTGCAATTTAAGTTTTCAGTGATTTTTTTTATATATCTTATCGGTCGACCCAATCAGTTTTGGACGGAAAGCATAGAGTTACAAAGTATTTACCATACTGATTTACTCGGGTCTAGATTATCTTCTGACTAATATCACGAGGTGGATTGATTGTTTGTTACAGTCCACAATATTAACCACTTGGGCCGAAATACAAACCTAGAATAACCAAATAATGATAATTTCATCAATCTTTGTGCTTTGGGTTAAAAACATCATATATAATGGAATGTAAAGTATTTGGTAGACATATTTAAACAATTCCAAAGTATGAGTTTCTTTTAAAGAAAAATGTTTTATATCATGGTATGCATTGAGATATAGTTGCTAATTATTTATCTATACAATTAAAGATTTCGGGAGTTCAAAAACATATTGAAGTCAATGAATTTTTTGAAAAACGTAGAAGAATGCTACTAAAACATAAAACTTGTTTATTATATATTATCACTATTTCAAAATGTTGTATGTTTTAGAAATTTTACACATATTAAGAAAATATCTAAAAATTTGACTATAAATGTATTGTTTTTGAGATTAAATATTTCTGATAACTTTTAACCAATAAAATTCAATAACATACCACTAATTTTCTTAAACTGTACAAATTACCATTCTTACTTAATAAAAAATACATTGAAAATGTAAAGAAATGCATTTTTTAGAAACAAATATTTTTTTAACAAAACTTGGATCTTTTGGTAACAAAGGGAGTATTATTGTCTATCCTCCTGGACAATAACAGTTTTTAGCAGTTTATAGTTTAAACATATAATAGTTATTTGCGTTCTATTTTATTACAAGAGAGATTAGATGGATTAGTTTTGTTATTAATAAAGGTAGGTATGGCTGAAAAACTTGATATAGGTTATTTGAATGTTTTTTTTAATTTCTAAAAACCTCTCTCGACCTTGAAGGATCCAAAGATATTATACATGCGGAGAACTTAATTTTAAAACTCAAGAAACTAATACCCGGAAAATGATTTGTACCTGAATAATTACATGAGTATTCATGTCTAACTGATTGTGTAAGAAAATATAAAAAATATTCGCTAACCAATTTGAATTTTTATTACAAATTGAACAATTTTATTTAAACATGCGAAATTATTATGGTTAGCACGTAATTAATTGAGTTGAACTATTACGGTTAATACAGTTAGTGAAAAAAATGTAAAGATATAATAGAACACTTTAAAATAGGTAAGTTGTTTTGTAGTTCTGTAGCTAACGATGTTGAATTATATGGAAACACAGTAAATGAAGTGTTAGAATTTATTTTTAAAAATGAAAATTTGTAAAAAAAAACACTTACAATATTATTTTGTACTTTAGTTTCATAGAATAAATACCATTATTAAACTTTTACTTGGGTCGCACTAATTTTCAGTTTCACTATATAAAAAGTCAATCCAATAATTTGTGCCAAGGAGGCCCATGTTTCTTGTTCGTTGTAATTTGTAGGTGTACATGTTTGCGAATATTTGCATCATAAACCCGGTCGATGATTACATGCATGTGAATTTTATAACAATCATAGAGCTAAAGGATATAGTTTTTTTTATTGAGTACGATGCGTCAGTGTGTGTTAAGATGTCAATTACTCAATCATATTTATCTACAACTATTAGTTCATCCATTTAAAATGACTACCAAACATACGACTTATTTAGATTTAGTATTAAAATTGTCGCTAATATTTAATGAATATACTATAATACTATTACGAATAATTTAGCCTAAACATGCCGGTAAGAAGTATAGAACATTTTCAGTCTTTTTAAGCCAAAAGTACATTAGATCTAGTGAAATGAACATAATCATTTTTATTAATAAAAATGCTTTATGATAAGATAATTTAGACTAGTTTTATTATAATTAAGGCACTTTCGACTCTGATTCCGTTCTATCGCCGAGTAAATCTTCAAGATCTTTTGTTTCGTTCATAAATTTTTGATGTTTCACTGAACTTTTTGTGATATAAGTAGTTGTACAAAAAACGCAATATCATAATGTTTGTAAATTTTGATGTTCACTGAACTTTTTGTGATATAAGTAGTTGCACAAAAAAGCAATATCATAATGTAAACAATATATACTTTATAAAAGAAGAGTATCATTTATAATTTACATTAATGACACGTGTTATTTACACAAAATGGATAGATAATCACATGCTATCAAACAGAAAGGATTATATTTAGAGATGATTTTTAACGTGTTGTTTGGATTGGTGTCTGGTCATTTAAACCAAACCAAAATCGTTGATTTAATTTAGACTTTATCATTCTGGTTTAACCTTTGATTTTGTTTTCACCAATTATCTAACTGGTTTGTTAATATTAACATAGAATAGGACTACTATTGTTTCAATATATATATGAGTAATATCTTATTTTCAAATGCTTATAATCGGACATGGATTGTTTTAGAGTGACATTCCTCATATTAGTCAAAGTTATGTCACAAAGATAACACGAAACAAAGAATGTTCTTCGAGTCACCTAACTCATACTATTTATAATTTAAAATAAATGTCATTTTGACAAATTTTCACACAGAATGTTAAACTGGTAGTCTTATATGATAATATGAATGTTGTTACTAAGTATCTCTCTCTAGCCAATAGTATTTGAAATAAATAAAACTATTTATAAAATTAATGTAAATTTTAATTAATTTTCAGTTGAAAATAAATATAATTTACATTAAAATTGTAAATTGACATTTTTGTAACAAGAAAAAAAAATTAAAATGACATTTATTATAAAATAAGGAAGTAGTACAATGTGATAAACTCGGTTAGTATATAGTTATGTTTAACTAGAAATGAAAGAAGATTACAAAAAAATGTGTGCCAAACTGTGTAAGGAGCAATAAGTGTCTTATGGTGTAATATTTTCTCCATTTTTTTAATAAATGTCATTCCGACATTTTTTACTTAAATTAAAAAATTGTTAAAATATATGTAAATTATTATTAATTACAATTATTTGACCAATAGTATTTGAGATAAATAAAATTATTTATAAAATCGATATATTTTGCAATTAATTTTCAGCTGAAAATAAGTATAATTTTCATTGAAATTGTAAATTAATATTTTTTATGTAACAAGTAAAAAAAGGTAGAATGACACTTGTTATGAAACAAATTGAGTATAAAACATAACAAGTGATATATAATGTAAATGTTTTAAGATAAATCAGAGTTGTTAAAAAAAGATAAACCAGTGTTCTAAATATATCGTTTCGTCATGTGAAAATCAAGTGTTACTGAAAAGTCTACATATATATATATATATATACCTGGGCACAGATCTGATATCCAGGTTTTTGAAGGTATTTTTGATTTGTTTTGTATGTCACGGATATCTAATTTTCGATTTGCTTTGCTTCGGAAAAAAACAAATATTCGGAAAAACGGATATTTTACGAATACTTACGGATATCTTATATGTTTTGATTAGTACAAATAATCTTAAAGTTTTGATGCAGATTTATTTTGTAAATATATATTTTTGCATGATATATAAGATTAAAATTAAAAGAAATAGTGAATCTATATATTTTGTAAATATAAATTTTTTGCATAATTTTTTCTCTTGTTTTTATGTAATTTTATATATAAGTAATAATGTGAATAAAATTTATCAAATCATATGTTAGAATAATAATTTTATAATTTTATACATTTAAAACTTTAAATATAAACAAGATATACATATATTTATATATTGCCGGATCGGAACGGATATTCGCTTCCCAAAATTTTAATATTTGTGATTTGATTCGATTTTAACGGATATTGATTTTTAGTATTTGATTTGCTTCGACAGTTACGGATATCCAGAATTTTCGGATCGAATTGAAACGAATAACGAATCAGATCAAATTTGACGGATAAAATGCTCACCCCTATATAGATCCAAATAATTAAAGAGTGCCAGGTGTTTGATGAAGCTTGACTATTTAAATACGAAAATTTCGTTCGAATAGTTTGATTTCGAACTAAGCAATGTATTATTTAAACTAGTATTAGGATAGCAAAGGTGTCATGCAGGATTCTCACAAAAATAGGGGAAAAGTTATATATATTGAACGGACAATAAACAAATGCCTAGTGTTAGACGACATCGACTACATACATGTATAATGAAATTATTGTTGCTAATATTATGATTTGGGTAATGATGTATATCCTCAAACCATTAGGGATAATAAAAGTGTCAACGCGAATCGAAGAGTATATTCTATAAAGTTTTACCCATTGGCTTAAAATGGCCACAAGTCTCAGCCAACTGTTTAGAAAACAAAAACAAGAAAAAATAAATAACAATAAATGAAAAACGAAGCGAGGAACGGAGAAGAGGGCCAGCTACCTTTCGCTTCACCATGTTTAGTGGGACATTAAACGCACTCACTTACTGCAGTGGCTCACAAAATCCCAAAATTATTAAACTAAATTGGTATGAGCCATTCGATAATATATTATTTTATTTTATTTAAAAAGAATTATACTTAGATAAGATATGTCACTTTCTGTTTTTTTTTTAAGAGAACTAGTTTTTGAAATTTTAGAGATTTATTTGAAACCCTTGACTGGAAATTATAAAATATAATATGTATTTTCTATTTTTTCAATACATATAAATATTTAGGTTAAGAATGATATAAGTATAAACTATAATATATATTTTTTAAGCCTACCAAAAAAATAATATATATATATATTAATGTTTAACACAGTTATATTAAGATTAAAATTCATTTAAAATATATGAAAGATCAGGAATATATTTTTACGCATTTAATGATTAATATTATACTTCTTTCATTTCAATTTACTTGTCGTTCTAGACTTCAGTACACAGATTAATAAAACATTTAATTTTGTATATTTACTAGATAAAAACATCATTACCAATACACCTAACCATATTTCAACCAATAGAAAAATATATTAGAATAAAAAGTTAATAAATTTTGTATTGAAATCATAAAATGATACTTATTTTAAAACGAAAACTTTACTCCAAAACGACATCTAATTTGAAACGGAGAGAGTATATACGATTGAAATCAAACTATACCACTACAACATGTTGCTTAGTAATTTTTTTTGATGAAAAAAAGATAACTTAGTATTTTTTTCTGGTCGTCTGGAACAGAATTAGCTTGATTAGGCAGTCTAACTGAAAATCATTTATCTAAAGAATCTGAAATGAACGCCAAAATGGATTTGGTTTAAACCAGAAAACTGTAATAAGTTGCATGTACCAATAATTTCATTTTATATCAACTCAAAAAAAAAATATTGATCAAAGTCAAAAGTTTATAAGCGATTAATATTTAAATTTTAGTTAGATATATTAATCTAGCATAAAGAGAGGAAACTGAGCTTAGCCAAGTTTAGTGATATGTTCGTTGGCTTAATAAATGAATTAGATTTTTGCTTTTTAACATATAGAAACGAAAGCAAATATATATATATATA
>OVBX01002295.1:0-20902 GCA_900406325.1 Erucastrum elatum | reverse complement strand
TGGGGAATAAAATCATGCAAGTGATAGTTGAGGTTTAAACTTGCTGATTTCAAATAGTTGATGAATTAAATGCCCATTTTCCCACTGGTCACGTAATTTATAAAAGTTGGTATGGTTCATAATTACTTTCAGAGAGAAAGAAAAAACAAAGGAGCTTTATCAATTAACGCAAATGTTCCCTATTCGTACCATGGATACCTGCATACCGTTCGAATTGCGGGCACTAGCCGATTCACCTATTCTTTAGTTTAACTTTTTTTTTTACAAAAAAATCACTATCGTGGAGGCCAATCTGAGTTGATCACAAATTTAATGTGACCAGAATTTAATATAAGTACTAAACAAGTAAACTGTAAACATACATTCCAATATGGGTCATATGAACTGGAGATGATATCCGTATCCACAAAAAAAAAAGTATTCATATCCGTGTTTTAACATAGATGAACATCTCAAATTTTCTCGTAAAAAATTGTCAAACAAATATCCAATATCACACATATATATCTATCAACGAAGCGTCGGCTGATGGTTTATTAGAAAACTTTAATTCAATTTTACTTCTAATTTTTTTTTGTTATAAGAAATATAATACACAACGTTGTCAAATACTAACAACGGAAATTATCGTCCAGTCCGAACTCCTCATAATTAATATATATATGCCATTTTGGAATAATTTAAAAGTCTTTTTTTTTGAGAAAGGGCTTAGGGCTTAATAATTTAAAAGTTCTTACATAACAATCAACTGGTTTAAATTAAATAATATATAGATTGATTTTTGCTGGAGATAATTCCCACTTTTTGTATTTAGATGTGAATAAAATGGAAAGGTGATTTAAAAAGTATTTAGATGTGAATAAAATGGAAAAAGGTGATTTAAAAAGGCTCCCTGACCTTCTTTGTAACCTTCTTTATAACCTTTCCCTATTGTTTGACATGAAAATAATGAAACTACATGTTGGTTCGAAGAAAACATTCCATGCAAGTGTTTTTGTATACGTTATAATACAGAGATGGATTTTTTTTGTGCAACAGACAGAGAGAGATGGATGTGAAGGAAATAGAAAGAGAGTGCGTGGTATTGAGAACCCCGAAAAGAGATTAATGGGGAAGGAAATGAGCACATGGATTCACTTGTTTGTGTTTCCGATGATGTATAAGAGGGAATATTACAAAACAACAAAAGTCAAATCTGTCTTATTTGGAAATCAAGGATCTCATCTCATGAATCGTTTGATGGCAATCAGCCAATCAAGCGGGAACGCTCGGAAAATAAAGTAGGAGCTTTCAACTTTTTTGTTTCAAAAATATCTAAAGAGGAGGGTTTCATTTTTCATCCCACACATGTCGATTTAATATGAGCGAACGGTATTATCATACTGAATAATTACATGATTTCCGAAACCTCTTATAGTGTATATAGATAGTGTCTCCTGTAATTATGTTAAGTTATTTGAAAAAAGAAATAAGAGAAAGTTCCAAAGTCTAGTGTCTTGAATTTGATATGTTAATTTTGTGGTTGACAAAACACAGGGAACATCGTTCTAAATTAATACTTGTATAAGCTAATTTCAGGCTCGGTCTAGGAACATTCTGATTTATCTTAGTTGATAGAAATTTTTTACATATCATAATAATATCTATAACAGGTGAAACATTCCTCTTTATCTCATATCTGACTTCTTCTCCTTGACATTTACTTGTATCTATCAATATTCTATAACAACCCACCAAAATGTCAATCCATATTTTTGCTTTTACAAACGCATTTTCATATAAAACCACCAAATGTAAATCAATTATGCATTGGAATATAAACTAAACGTAGTGCACTGGACTCTCCGTTATTTGTTTCCTTTCTGTTTATCATATTTGGAAAACTTTTACTTTTACTTTTCCGATTATTGTTTTTGTTGTTTTCTCCTTATAGTCAGTCAGTCCCATTTTAAAAGTTTTCAGTGTGCTGACTTTGGGAGAGAAAAAGGAGGAAATTTAATGGCTCACGTGAAGCTGATATACGAAGCAAAGTAAAGATCTCTTTGACAAATAACTAAGCAAGTATGCTAAAACTAAAAGTCTTTGACTATCAATAACTGAACGACACGCTGCCTTACAGTTCTGTAGTAACCAACCTAGATTAAACCATCTTACATTACTTGTCACATTGTTTCTGTTACCAGTTTTAGTGTCTGTATTGTTTTCTCTGCTATTTCCTCAGTTAAAGTATTGATTTCAAGCTGTTCTATAAGCCGGGTAGACTTTGCATTTTCGTGCAAAGTCAAATCAATAGCGGGAAAGAAAACACACAACAATTAGCGGCTTGTATTAAATTGTTCAAGAAAAACAAACAAAATGGAAGCGAGTAAGAGTCACTATATACCATATTCCTAGTATACATTTTTTAATATATAGTTTATTATGTCAGTTCACGTTTTTTTTTGCTCAAAAGTCTCAATTCACGTTGATATTCAAAATCTCAGACGCATTCTTAATCTACTAAATCCAAGCGGTTTGGTCGCTAAAAATCAAACTGAACATAGCTGGACTAAAGACTGTACATCGGTTTCTGCATTCATGAACACGACATTTTTACTTCTCAACGTGCATTCGTAATCGTCGAATTTAAGTATTCTTGTATCTGTAAGTAGTGTGCTGACGACAGAACAAGCAGCAAGACACGAAGGGTCACGGCTCACGGGTTTATGGAAAACTTAAAATACTAAACAATTTCGATAAATATGTGCAATATTGAGAAGCACTGAGAATTTTTTGGTGAGTCAACATGTAGATAAAGATAATGCTTATTTTGACAACCCATGATGTCGCAACAGTTTTTTTATCTTACAACTGATAATTTGTTCTTTATATAAGATGTATTTTTATGTATATTTGTGTGTAAATTTGTATATTGCAAAGAGACTAGAAAGAGAGAGAGAGTATAAAGTTAACTTGGATAGAATGAAGAACAATAGAGCGAATATGAAAGAGAATAGAGAGATAAATCTAATTCTCTCAATCTTTACAATAGTGAATTACAAGAGATTATAAATAAGTCTAACATTTTAGGGTAATCAAACAAATCTGGTTTATTAAAGAAGCTAAAAATGATTAAATATCAGTTACTGTTCACCGAATGACTGTTTACTTTAACAGAGATGATCAACTATCATATGATCCAAGAGAAGCTAATCAGAAAAGACTTGTCCTTATAATGCATATGATCGGTGGCGATCCAAGAGAAGCTCTTCAGAAAAGACTTGTCCTTATAATGCATATGATCGGTGGCCTTTGGGTCGATACCAATCCTTGCATTTATCCTGTTGCTTTTTCTTTATGTAACTTATTTGTTTTGTTTCTTTTATATATTTGTTATATTCGAGCGCCAGACATGTTTCCGATAGCACCACATCGTCAAAGATAGGATAACATTTGTTTAACTAAACAACACAGGTCGGAGCTCACTCCACCAATTCTCATCAAATATCTTGCATTTTTTTTTGTTAATGATATAGCCTGATACCCACCCCGATCCCTGCCCTTTTAGCCATTCATTATGAGATATATACATATCGAATTTATTTGTGTAGTTCTGCACCCATACGAAAGAAAAATTATTCTGCTCCTGCGCGTAAAATCATGTGAAAATTCTACTGAAAATATTATGTTATTTCAGAATATAAATATTTATATAGTTCTGTTATTTTTTGATGAACCTCAATAATATTACTATAAAATAATGTAAACATTTTGAAATTGTTTCAAACAAGTGACCCCACTTTTCTCCATACTTCACAACACCCACGCCTCATTATTACACCCCTTCTCTCTATATATTACTGTACGTAACTCATAATAGTAGATTTTAATCTTCCTTAACCGGGCAATTAAAAAGAAAGTACGTTACGAACCAAAACAATCAATTTATTAGGAAAATAAATTAATACATTGGCGGATGTGAACAAAAAAGAAATAGAAGTTACTGGGTACAAATGTTTGGGCATGTGAAGCAGTGTAGTAAATAGAAGTTACATAAAGTGATTGGTACGAAATGTTCGAACTTCAAAAAGAGAGATCACAGAGAATCTGAGGACTGTAATAGCACAAAACCCCTCGATGACTTTGTATGAAAAGGACACCACCATATAAAGAGACAGGAACAGCTAGTGGATCATGTGAGTGATTGCACGAAATCATCCAATGGGTCGTTTTTAAAAATTTGCTGGGGAAAGTTATACTTCACGTTTTTTAGTAGTTGTGTGTGTACACAATTCTTCAATTGAAATGTTTTTTTTTCAATTGGAATGTTAGGTTATTAAGCTTTTTGCACTGAGATGCAAACTATTATTGGTAGATAGATATGTTGTGCTTTTGCATTGTCTTGTTATAGGTTTGGAAATGGATTGTGAAAGTCTTTTTTTTTTGTTTGGAGGATTCTGAAAATCTTGGTTTACTATCCAGTCACTTTTTGAAGCCATCAAGGCATCAAGTTTGGATTTTACATTGTTGAGAGTGTTCATTATAATGCTCGAAACAGTAAACACACCAATTTACTATGAATGAGAAATGAGCAATTATTCACGTCATAAACAAGTATAAATAAATAATTGTATGAATTTTTGATCATTGAGTTTTTCTTAGCGATTATAATTGCCTAAAATTTTTAAATCCTAATCATTAAATGCCGTCTATTTTCATTTCTAAGGAGCAATCAATTGCATTGTACAATGAAATAGGATTCACACTATTATAAATAGCTGTTGATTGACAAGTTGATTTACCAATTACCAGTGAGTAAGTTATAACAAGACGGCAATATATCAAACAAACTGGGCCGAAATACGATAGAATGAAAAAAAATCACATGATTTAGTCAGTGCACAGATGAACTAGTAAAATATGGGCTTTTGATTTATTTGGACTTAAATTAATTTAATTATTTTTACTCTATTTTTAAGTTTAAATCAAGGCCCAATATGTTTGGGTTCATTAGCATAAACAATGTTCCGAGTTTCAAATATGAAATATACAAACAGTGGGATAACAAGGGTGCGATTAACAAGGGTGCGACTTCTGTAAAGTTCATATGGTGGAGAGTCATTAAAATTTAAAACTACCATGTAAAAGAACCTTTTATTAACACTATTACAGAAGCGATAAACTTAACGTCAAGCACCAGTGGTCTAGTGGTAGAATAGTATCCTGCCACGGTAAAGACCCGGGTTCGCATACGAGCTGGTGCAATATATATTTAATGTTTTTACTGTGTACCTTGTCACTTTTCAAAAAAAAAAAAAATTCCCGGAGACCTATTTAAAAATCGAAGGTCAGCAAACTGCATGATAAGATACTGTATCTTTTCTGTCAGTTTTAATTATTTTGCATGCTTCATCGTATATGATTCACACCATATCTGAACTCAAATAAGATTGATCTCATTCTCAAAAGTCAATGCTTAACAACAAAATGGACCGTCTACATCTCCTCTTCCTCCTCTTCCTCTCAGCTGCTTCCTCCGCCGTTGCAACACGGCCAAGTAAACCTCATGCATTAATCCAAACGGTGATCAAAGACCGATTCACCAATCTATACTTCACCTCCATCGACATAGGAACCAACATGACCGTCTCCCTCAGCTTAGTCATCGACCTCTCTCAACCTTACACCTGGCTCGACTGCTTCTCCGGCTACTCTTCCTCTTCCTATACTCCCATCGATTTCGATTCTGCTAAATGCAAACTCAACAACCCCACAAGTCCTCTCAATGTACCCAAACCAGGTCAGAATAATTCATTGATAACAATCTAATTTCGTAAAAACAGAGTTTTTTGATCAACATAAGAAAAATTAGAAGAAACCAAAAGTCTTACAGATTGGGTGGTCTGCTCCGGCGCCGGAGAAGAAGTCAAACCTGGATGCTCCGACCATCCTTGTGGGATAAACCCTTACAATCCCGTGGACAACACGTCACGTGCTGGATCATTGAGTGAAGATGTAATGTTCTTCTACTCTATACCAGACGGCTTAAGCTTCGTATCTCGTTTCAAGTCTCCGCCTGTGATATTCTCCTGCGTCGGCCGGAGAAGCTTCGAGGGTTTTCCGTCGGAAGCTCAGGGACTGCTTAGTCTGTCAAGAAACGCACTTTCTCTCCCGTCGCAGCTCTCTTCCAAATTTGCGCTCTGTTTGCCTTCTAAAACAGAGGACTCTGGTTTCGGAGATCTTTTCATCGGCGGTGGTCCTTACTTCTTCCCGCCGTTACGTGACGACGCGTCTCATCTCTTCACCACCGTGTCTCTAATTACTGACAAAGCCTCGGATGAATACTTCTTCGAAGTTAAATCAATCGAAATCGATGGAAGCTGGTTACCTTTAGAGAATTCGATACTCTCTAAGCTCAGCACCGTGACTCCTTTCACCGTTCTGCCCCGTTCGATTTACGAACGTTTTGTTAAAGAGTTCAGAGCCAAGGCCAAGGCGAAGAAGATGGTCGAAGCAGAGACGATGGTGTCTCCTTTCGAGGTGTGTTATAGAGTCAAGAAGGGATTTAAAATGGAAGATGTTCCACTGATTGATCTAACGGTTGGGAACAGTGGCGGGAGATGGAGAATCTACGGTTGGAATTCGATGGTGGTTGTGAAGAAGGAAGGTGTGGTGTGTTTGGCGTTTGTAGAAGGAGGAGGAGATGGAGAAGAGATGATGGTGATTGGAGGGTATCAGATGGAGGATAACTTGGTGGAGATTGATATTCAGTTCTCGAAGCTTAGTTTCACTTCTTCTCTTCGAAGACATAACACTTCTTGTTCTCGTTTTAGACCAGTTAAAACAGACTGGTGTCTTAAAACTAACATTTCGTGATGGATCGTCGTCATTTGCTTAACGAAATGTGTTTGATTTTCTGCACAACAAAATGTAGTGAATTCGGTATGAAAGTGTTTTATTTTACTTGCTTCTTGAATCTGGCCAAGAAGAAAATTAAGCATACAAGACAAGTTAATGGATTTTGTGAATTAAAGAGGTTAGGTTTTTATGTTTTTTGTTAAATAGGTTTTTACGTTTTAATTAATAAACTTTAGTAGAATTCTTTATAAAGTTATTTTATTGAAAGTGGTTATCAAACCAGATATTATGTGAATATTTTATATTTTTATGATTATGATTAATAGGAATGAAACTCATGTGATGTCGCACGAGAAATCTATATTAATAATTAAATTTCTGAAAATCAATCAAAATTTGTAGATCATTGATAATCTCAATTTTTGATTGATCATTAATTCGTAATTGAAATCGATGGCTCGTTATTTTATAATTTTCTGACGCTTTTCAAACTTCAAAATCAGTAATCAATAAAATGTTTCCCTTATCTAAATACTCTTCAAATTGTTGGATATATTTACTATTAATAGAACCAACAATTGTATCATTCTGCAACCAAAAGAAAAAAAAACATATAATTATAAAATAATCTATTTTTCTTAAGATAAAAATGACATACAAACAAACATTTTTATCTAGTAGAAAAAAAATTAAAACTAATAATTTCATTGTTCCGTTTAGGATTTTTGGCCATCCAACCACGTAAAACTTTTCCTAATATTTTTTGTTGACAACGTTTCATTTGAACATCTTCTAAAAATTTGTAACCAAGTAACTTCATAAAACTATTTTTTTCACCATATTATTATCAATTAGATTATTGAAAATTTTACTTTCAGAAAAATATAAACATTAACTATTTATAAATTTTGAAAAGTTCTCTTTGAAAAGTCACATCTTTTCAATTTAAATAGTTGCAACTTTTATTAAAAAGAGACTCACAACCTTTTAAATAGTCGCATCTTTTCATAAAGAAGAGACACAACTTTTTATAGGAGGCCACCTTTAACGAACAGTCGCAACTTTTCATAAGATTCGAGTTACCTATAAAAACACACATTCCCTTAGAATTAATCAGGATTCCTAATATTAATGATTACTAGATGAACAAATGCTAGTAAGGGTTTTTTATATAGAAACTCATAAGAATTTTTCTGTCGATGTATGCAATTAATGAGACCAAGAGCACATGTAGGGATGGCAATCAAGGACCTGGACCGCATGCCTAGCCCGTAAAGGTTTGCTGCGGGACGGGATTGGCCTCCATTTGATGAGCCCCCAAAATTGCGGGCCTTACGGGACGGGCTCAAAATGGGATGGGACAAATGCGGGACGGGCTCAAAACGGGACGGGACGAATGCGGGACGGGCTCAACCCGCAGGATTTTAAAGACCCGCAACCATAAGTCTTTATTTTTACTTAGTTTTGTTTTCGGTACTATAAATTGCTTTATTACTTTGTGAGATTTTCTTCTTTAAATTGATGAGTTTTGTTTTTAGTATTGTCTAGTGGTGTTTTAAAAAAAAATTGGTTACAATGATGTTGTTAAAGAGCTACTGCTTGTTCAAGAGCTACTGTTTGTTCTTTAAACGGCTCGAATTGAGCGTTTGAGTTACTACAAAATCTTGTTTCTACACTCTAAGTTCAACAACTTGGTTGAAAGAGAAGAAGACACTATTAGTATTAAGTTACTGTTGCTATGCAGAGACGTTTATTTACAAAAAATCAAACAAGTAGTATACTTGAAATAGTTGAATTTCACAGTTTTAGTGGTTCTCACTTACTTCAAGACCATTAAACCGACGATTGATCACATTGGATGTTGTTGCGATCGAAGTTTTTGAGCTCTCTTCAACTCCCTAACACAACTCTTCTACTTTAGCATTCATGAAGGAAGCTAAAGAACGCGTCCCGCGGGACGGTCCGCGAAGGCTTGTAAATTTATGCGGTACGGGATTGGGCAGCCATTCGGAAGACCGCAGCCCGCGCGGGACAGACCCGCCGTGATCCGCACGACGACAAGCCCGCTGCGGTACGGAACGGGACGGGACGGGACGGGAGAACCCAATTGCCATGTCTAAGCACATGGTTCATATGATGTATGAATGAGTTATTATGAGTACTAGATGGTCAACGTACATAGAGATGCTAAAAATATATATACGAAGGAACCCATATGAGATTTTCTGTCGAGGCAGTATTAATTAGAAATGATTAGCTTGAAATTTAGAATACAGAATGCAACCACTTTCAAGCAATATCTTTTAGCAAAAAAAAACACTTCAAGCAAAGCTTGGACCTTGGGTTGATCTCTTTAGTTATGTTTTTGTTTTCTCTGCTGGAGAAAATAACTAAACTTATAGTATCCGCTTTTAGATTATTTAGTTAATATGAGATCAGATGATGACAAAGCTTAGCCAAAAGGATCTACACACCCAAGCCCACCGACGTCAGTCGGTCGGAGAGTTAGAGATCGAGAAGGCAGAGCTTTTGAGTTTTAGAGAGAGAAGGTAAATATTTATGTGATTAACCTTTCTAAAGTGAAAGAGATGAGTAATTAGATAATGTTAAAGAAGCTGAAAACATTAGTTTTATTTTTGAATTTGCATGAATTAATTTGCCAAAACTGACAATAAATTTTATTCAATCTTTTTATCGGAACACACGTAAAAGCTGAAATGTGAAAGACGATCTCTTAATGTCATGTGTGATGATGATTATATGTTCTCCACGAAGGTCACATGGTCAAGCAGCTAGAGTTATGGAGCAAGAGTGACTCACTAAAAGCCATACGACTGGTGCTCAGATCAAATTCGATCATATAATCTTGAAGCTGATGTGTCCCAATGACCATCGACTCATGAGGTTTCTCTCCTCCGTCAACAAACGCCAAACAAATAACCGTCTCCAATACTCTCACCACCGTATTCGCACCGTGAAACCTCCACTTCACTTCCCCTGATCTCCCTGGCAGCCCAATCTCTATCACTGGCACGTTCATGAACTCCTCTATGTTCCTTCTGGAACCACCTTCTTCAAAGCAGGTTTTAAATGTAGTAGTTCCTAGAAACTCAGACATTCCTGGGACCTTAGACATTCCTATTTTCTGTAGAAACATAATTAAATCCAAACAGATATGATCAGCAATTCTATTACACACAAATATTTTTGATGTTTAAATATTTAAATTATTTAAAATAAAACATTTTTTGTTCTTTGTATATTTAAAATAGTTATATGTATATATTATTGAAATTAAAAGAGTTTTGTTATTTAATATTACCGTTGCTTTAAGCGTGAATGCACTAGCAAGAGCATTGTAGATATCGGTTTGCAGTACGGTGTAAGGAACCACCGTGCTGAGCTTGGCTCCACCCTCGAGCAAACTTGGCTTCAATAGTAGTGGTATTCCTTCGACGTAGATTGACATGACGGAGATTAGATATTTTCCCGAGTCAACGTTTTTCAACGGCGTCAAAGACATCGGAATAGGATTATTGCTATTGAACGGCGGGATGTTATAGCTATTAACACCGCCTACATAGAAGTGACCGATGCCGAAGACGGAAGAAGGCAAGCAGAGAGCGAACTTCGGGATGACGTTAAACGCTGACGTCACCTGTCTCCAGAACGGAGATTCTCCCACTGGAGAAAGACCGAGAACACCTGCGACAGGAAGGGAAAGGCCTTGTGTGGCGCAGGAGAATGTGAAGTGGGGGAGAGAGACTTCGGAGAGTGGTATAATTCCGCCGTCAGTGGTGGAGAAGGTGGCTTTGTCTTGAACGACACGGCCGGTGACGGGTTTGCCAAGAGGGTTTGGTTGACGGTAAAGACAATATTTTCTGTCGCAGCCGTTGCCGGGGATGGACTTGCACGTGGAGCTCTGGCAAGTGATGAGGCGGAGTGATGATAAGGATTTGAGGTTGCGGCAGTTGAGCCACGTTAGGTTGGTTCCGAGATCGATGGCGAGGGTAACGTGAGACTTCGTGGCGGATCCGATGTCGAAAGTGGTGTAGTATTGTTTGGAGGGTTCATGTTTGATGATCGGAAGTAGGTACTGGGCTTCTGATATCAGAGTTATGGCTGCAAACATGTAGATAAAGACAATGAGGCGCGTAAATCTACTCATCTCTGTGTTTCTAGGTGTTTTGGTTTGCTTGTTGTTAAACGGGAATGAATGTGATTGTTTGTTTGCGAATGAAGATGGAGTACTATAGATGTATGGTATTTGTAAACGCAAAAGAAACTTTGTATCTAAGCAAATGAAAATATTTTTATTTCATAATAGTATTGTTTAATGTTTTGATCACGTTGAATATGTTTTCTAGTGTTTTAATAACGGGCACTTCCGCGTAATGAGACTATTATATAACAGCTAGATTATATTTGAAAAACTGGAGAAAGGAAAAACCCACTTTTTTCTTAGCAAAAAAAAATAGCGAGACTATTATATGCGTGTAATAGATATATATGATCATGTGACAACAGCTAGATTATATTTGAAAACTAGGGTCGACCCGCCCGTAGGGCGGGATATATTTTACTTGTGATCTAAATTATTATTTTTCTATAGTAATTTTGTGGTTTGTGTTTTAGATTTGCATCTAAAAAAGATGTATGTGATAATGTTTTTTTGTCTTCTAAAATGTTTTAGATGAGAAGAGCTTATATGTTGTAAGATATATTTTGACAACAGTTGTTTCTGTTGTTCAAAATTTTAATCTCTTATACAGTTTGTGAAATTTTAGTTTTTATAATGATCTTGTCAACTTTTATCTTTATAATTTTTGTCTCAATAACTTTATAATCTTATATAATCCATACATATGTAAGAATGTTTTTTTTTCTCATGTGCCGCCATGTTAAATATTTTTTATTATTTTTTATGTTTATCTGGTTGGCAGTATGATTATTTAATTGATAGTCTTGATATTTAGTTTTAAAGGAAAAGTTTATTTATTTCAGTTGGTGCGAATTTGATTATATTTGGTAAAATATCTTTTTGATTTGTGTAATTTATATTATGTTACATAATTTCTGTAAATTATTATTTATGATAGATTGTATCAAAAATTTAGTTGATCTGATATTAAGCTAATGACTGTGGATTATATTCCGTTATTAAAAAAAATAGTCCAAAGAATAAGATGAACAATGTAAAGAAATTAATGAATATCATACAACTATGCTCCTGTATCGTGGTTAGGTTGTTTGGAAAAGTGTTTACTTTATTTTTTTCTCACTGTTGAACTTAACTCCTGCTGATTAAGTGCTTGTTTCAACTTTGACCTCCATTCCGTGTTGCTTGTACATGCAAGGAAGTTCATACTATCTGTATGTATTAAATGTGTATTTTGTGTGTTTTCAGTATTTGTGACTCCTTTTCATATTTGATGGCATATAGTCAAATTTGCACAACTTTGTGTTCTTCAATTCTTACATGATCCTTCCATATAAATAAATTGCAGAAACATATATGGAGTGACTTTACCTGAGTGTGCACTAACATTAAAACTTTCTTGTAGAGAGGGTGCCATATTCTGTTTTTCTGTTGCCAACTTGGGATTTGTACCAAATAATTTCAGTATTTTGAATCACATATAACGAATTGAGTTCCTTTATTTCCATAATATATCGGAAACATGTAATGTCAATATAACAGTATATTTAAAATTTTAATCTAGTACTTAATAAATTAGATATTTATGATCCTAATGTGTTGTACTTCTCTTTTCTCGCTGGAGTCTTAATAATCTACTAATTCGATTTTATTCTTTATAATTTACTGTTGAACGTTATCAAATCTATTTAATTATCTAAAATTTATTTTGATGAGGAAAAGGATAAACTTTGATTATTTCTTTCTTTTTTTCTTTCGCTTTAATTTGATGAAGTTGAAAATATTTATTGCAACAATAAATATTTTATAATATAAACAAAAAGTAATTTACAACCTTTGTTTTATCCCCTGTGGATAAGAACACTATCAATTTACCAATAAAGATAATTCTTAAGACTATTAAATGTTATGAAGTTAATATTAAGAATTTTTTATACGTTTAAGAAAGACAAATAGCTCATGTATTTGTTGTTTTACGTTATCTTCTGATTATTTTCTTTTTATAAGAAGTGAAAAGGATAAAAAACATGTGATCATTATTGTAACCCTCACTTTGGTGTTTAGAAAGGTTTTTAGAGAGAGAAGTATAAAGTTCTTTATTAAATTTTACGTTATCTTCTGATTATTTTCTTTTTATAAGAAGTGAAAAGGATAAAAAACATGTGGTCATTATTGTAACCCTCACTTTCGTGTTTAGAAAGGTTTTTAGAGAGAGGTGTAAAGTTCTTTATTAGATTTGCTTGGATGATTAGGAATGAGAGCACGATACAATCAAATGCGTCTGTGAAATTCAATTCCCTTTTTTTCCACTTTAAAACACGCAGACTTGTAGACCATAGTGATCAACTTAATGGCTAAGAGCAGTAGAGAGACAGGGATACATCTTCTGTAACTTAACACAAACAACTGATTTATACAGAGAAGGTCAGGTAACATATAACCATCAAAAAGAACTTTGATTGTATCCTTCAGATTGTAGGAGTGCCTAAATTTTATAAGTTCTCAGAAATCTGCAAAATGAAACACATTCTTATTCAATCATCAAAGCTTAAAAAGTCAGAACAACATTTATGCTGTGATTAAATCTACTATACTTATCAAAGAACCTGCCTAAGCAGCTTATTTTCTTAAGCACCCTACCAAACAACCTTTTCTAAGCTGCATTCATATCGAATTCTCACCATAACCATCAAACCATTAATGTCCTGCAGATAGCTAATCTCATAAAGGACCACCAAAGAATGTCCTTTTAATAACTTCGCTTGAAAAGAGAAGACAAAAAGCAATAAGAAATTGATGTCTGTCGATTAAATTTCCTGCTTTGCAATGTATGAGAATCGGATGGACTTGTACATCCACAGAGAAAAGGAAACATTGACTTTAATAAAACAGCATATAAGAATAGCCTATAGAAATAAAAAAAGACCGTGTTGAGTGATTGATTCCTTACCAACTTAGACTTTGAGAACATCCAGAATTGTGTATTTTGGCATAAGAGCTTTTGAAGATCCTTCAAATCATAAACGATCTAGTTATAAGAAATCAACAATAACTCAAAGAGCATAAGAATGGAAATAGAAACAAACAAATTAACTGAAGAAGAATAGCAAGAAACAATAAAAATCTAAACTTTATAATTCCTGATAAGAACTCAAAGAGAGTTTTTCAGAGGATGATGTCTACGGGATGAAGGATTACCTTTTTATAGATGGAAATGCACCGCTTGGAAGAGAGTGCAGATGCATTGAATGAGGAAGAGTGGATCGAAGAGTTAAGACGGTTGTTAATGGTGATGATTCAATTTCGTAACGGTTCGGAAGAGAAGAATCCAGTAGAAATGAAATAAAACGAAATGATCTTGATGGAGAGTTTATCCATGAAGATCCGCCGCGAAAATCAAAAACCCATCGGCAATCACCATTGTTGCTGAAGCTTTGCAAATATCGAAGAAGAGGTGAACCCTAAATGGTCTTTGTCGTGAAGAAGATTAGTTCACAAACGGGCTTTGTACATTAAAACCTAAATATCTTATGACAAAGCCCAACATTTGCAAGGCCTACGATGATATATGTTTAATGAAACGCAGAATTTCACGTCTGGAAGACGTGGCCTATCCTGGTTAAATGACTTTCCTAGCTGGAATCCTAGGTGGACACTCTAGGAGAGTAACAAACTCTACTTTATATAATTAGATTAGAGAAAACTTCAGTGGATCCTGCAGGATAATTTCAATAAACATTCAAGAGCTTTTCAAGTATCAATATAATTTTGTTGTTGTTGTTAAGTATCAATATAATTCACGTGGTGGCTACTTATTATTTTCTTATATTTTTTTCGAAGAAGTTAGCTGACTTCTTATGCTAGATACTTATTAATATATGATCAAGTCTTGCTGGACCGAGAAACAAATACATACAACGCGAGACAATAATAACTAACCATCACATACACACGTTAAGTTTAAACTTCATTGGTTCATGACAATGCCTTCAAATTGCCTGAAACATTAATTCATTGCTCATCTAGATAACACTTGACACCTATGAATGTATATATACCTCTTGTTAAGCTCCAATAACATGCTTTTTTACAAGAAAATAAACATGGCTGAGTTAATAAGAAAAAAAAGTATTATTGGAGAGATGATCCCACATTAGAAATATGAAAGAGACATTAGTAATATATAAGAGACTTGGGTGACTCCACTAATGGCCAATTGGTTTTAGGTTGTAAGCTCATCTAGCTTAACATGGTATCAGAGCGGACCCACACCCAGATCCATTAATCCGGCCCGGACAGTGGCCCGATCAACCCATTAGCTGATGGCCTAGAGAAGGTTCAGTTTCACCGACATCGCTAGAAAAATAAAGCATGATCTCAGAAAAGAGTATGATGGATTCGCAAAATTAATGGTTATACGCACCATTATCTCGAGGGAAGGTTTTGGGATAAAGATCCCACATATGTAAGGGATAATGATTAATATATAAAGAACTTTGGACCACTACACTAATTGCCAATTAGTTTTAAGTTGAAGCCTAAGAAATTTATCAGGTATGTAAAAAGAATCTCATAGGCGATAGATTTGCCATATCTGTGAGATTTTTTTCGATTTTTTTTTCATTTTTCATAGATCATTATTATTTAGCTATTCAAAGTTGGATTGAGAGATTCAATGGAAATTCTACCTAGTGATGCTGGTCTGAGCACTTAAGGGAGAACAAGTGAATTTGGAATAGAAATAGCTCGTAAAGGGCTTATTAAAGTGCAAGAACAAATGAAATGGAAAGAATCTAGAGCAAGCTTTCACAAGTTATTTCTTGACAATTTAGGGAAAAAGGAGAGAAGATCAAAAGTATCTCTGCAAACATACTTTAAGATACCATTTTGTTACTATTTTCACATGTGTTGATGTGTAATTGGCTCCGTTTCTCATAACACATTAAATTTTAATATAATTACACTAATAAAATGTGGTTTAGATATTCATGTAAGCATATCAACGATGAGGATGCTCTTAGATTGTTACTAAGGACAAAATATTTTAACTGGTAATATCAAAAAGGAGAGCGTTGCACCAAAACAACTGCTCAAGGCTACTTCTCTTGTTCACGTAACTAGCATAAACTCTCTCAAGGTTATATCTCGTTCGTCTACCCATCATATTTAAATTTACTTTTTTTTGTGCTAGGAAACACCACATACATCGGGGTTTTCCCATTTATTTAAGCTTATAGACATTGTATCAAAGCTTGTTGCTTAGACTTGTAGCGCTGGACTCCAATACATATTTGTATGTTTTAAGTTCGGGAGCCTACTTTGAATCTTATCTCTTATGGGGATTGCATGTAGAGTCAACTCACTTTCTCTATGGATCAGCAAATGAATCTAATTAAAGACTACTGTTTTTCTACAAGAAGTCATGGACAATTGTTCTATATCGCTATATAAAATTTACAAGAGCCCCATATATGTATGAGCCCAATCTCACTTTGCATAGTCCCCACAAATACGTTTTGTTAGCGAGTTCAAGGCGAAGAAGATGGTCGAAGCAGAGACTGTGGTGTTTCCTTTCGAGGTATGTTATAGAATGAAGAAGGGGTTTACCAGTGATTGATCTAAGGTGGGGAGTGGTGGAGGGAGATGGAGAATCTATGGCTGGAATTCAATGGTGGTTGTTAAGAAGAAAGGTGTGATGTGTTTGGCTTTTGTGGAAGGAGGAAGAGATAGAGAAGAGATGATGGTGGTTGGAGCGTATCAGATGGAGGATAGACCATCAACGTAACCCTTCTTGTTCTCGTTTTAGACCAGGTGCAACAGATAGGTGTCTAGAAAACAACAATTCGTGATGGATCATATTTTGATCGACGAACGTATTTCATTTTCTGCACAACAAAATGTAGTGAGTTGTAAACTTTCGAGGTTCGTTTACCTTTCTTCTTGAATCTGGCCCAAGAAAACTACGACTACGGGTCAAGTTAGTGGACTTTGCAAATTTAACACAAGCCCAAAAATGAAAACATTAGGGAGGGAGTGAATTGTAGATGAGAGTAGGCATGGGCATTGACCCGGAAACCCGATCCGAAATCAACCCGAAAAACCCGATTCAGATAAGAACCGAACTGATGTTTTTACCCTGTCGGATCCTGTTATGGAAGATCCGCGAATCTTCGACCTGACCCAAAATCTGATAGGTATCCAAATTAATAATCCAAATTAAATAAAATGCATTGAGCGAAAGTCAAAGATGGGGCGGAGACACAGTGGTAGTGGTGGGGTCAAGTGATCACATTAAAATTGGGGATAAAAAAAAAGTTAGTGTATATTTTTCTAAAATTACTATAAAATTTAGTTAAAATTTTACATTTGACCCCACTAATTTATGTTTAAATTTTTATTTGCCCCTACTATTTTGAAAAAAAAAATATTTTTGTTATATACATGTAATTTAAACATTAAATTTACATACTCCGGTAAAAATATTTCTAAACCATGTGTTAGTTGTTTAGTGGTTAAATTCAACCTGAGAAGTCATGAGTTCAAGTGTCAATGAGAGGTGATTATCTTGAGGGACCTTCAGGCCCAATACAGATAAACCTGTTAACATGTGACTACTGGTAGAATTTAAATGAGGTGATCAACAGCTTTCCTGAATGCCTCGGCGGGCTCTCCGACAATGCTTCGGTGGACGGTCATTGCTACTAATCGGATCCTTACGAGGCTTCGGATACCAAAATCATTTAAAAAAGTATTCTAGTTCCGTCACTGGTTATTTGTCTACAAAAATGTTCAATTGTAACTTTTGAGGTTCGTTTACCTTGTTCTTGAATCTGCCCCAGGAAAACTACGACTACAAGTTAATGGACTTTGCAAATTTAACACAAGCCCAAAAATGAAAACATTAGGGAGGGAGTGAATTCTAGATGAGAGGATTTGATTTTCTTTTTAACTTTTAATGATTTTAAGTTAAATAACAAAATTAAATTTTTATGTCTTTAACTACCAACTATAGGGAAGTAAGTACCCTACAGCAATCACAACAAGATTTCACAATCTCCACTAAAAGGTATTAATAGAAATTGCTTATCAAATACTCCCTCTGTTCCACAATATAAGATTTTTTGTTCAATGCACAAGAATTAAGAAACTTGACTTTTTAAAAGATAATATCATTAATAACATAAATATAATACAAATTAACCAATCATAAATAATGTAGTTAAATACTATTGGTCAACCAGTTTCCAATAAAGTGAAAGTACCTTAAAACTATCAAAACATCTTATATTTTGAAACATCAATGTTTTCTAAAACATCTTATATTATGGAACAGAGGGAGTAATATACTAGCCACTAGGTGTATATTTTTATTTTTTATGATCACTAGATGGTCAGATGCTAGGAAAATATTTGCAGGAACCCATGTAAGATTTTCTCTAGAGCAGTAGCAATTAAGAATTCATAATGAGTTTATGTATCCGATGAATGATATGATATCTAAGACCACATGGTTCCCAATTTCCCATGATGTATTATTTATTATTTCTTTGTTTTTAAAATAAATGTCACTGTAATATTTTTCAAAAATATTAAAAAAATGATTGAAATATACATATCTCTGATCAATAGTATTTAGGAAAATAAAATTATTTATGAAATTAGTGCAGCTTGCAATTAATTTTCAACTTAATAAATATAATTTGTATTATAATTATAAAATATATAATAAAAAGATTAGAAAGACACTATTGTAATATTATTACTAGATGCGATGGTTACGTAAATAAAGATGCTATGTAATCCAAATTATGAAGGAATCTATTGTAGATTCTAAAATCTACACTAAGTATTTGATAGTGTTTATGATGTAAACTGAGGAATGGAAAAAATGTGGGCGGGTAATGCTATCTTAATTTAGAGAACAACGATGTAATCGAAAATCGATTGACAAAAAAAAATTTTATTCACGTTTTCACTCTGGAATAATTTTTAGGTGAAAACTAATATAATTTTATTCTATATATAATTAAAGTGTAAGGTAGTTACAAGATTATTTACCCAAACGATAAAATGAACAACAAAATAATCTGAGATTTTATTGTTCATGAAGCAAAAATATCTGAATTTTGAAATAAAAAAAAGACAATATTTATTGGTTCTATTTATCAACCAATGAGACTGTTTAAATTTTTTATTTATAACCATGATAACTATCTTGCTTGTGTACAGCTTTTAGTTCCCATATATCTTGTATATATTGTTACAAAAATTAATTTACAATTGTAACAACCCAATTTCATAAAAAAAAAATATTTTTCCTCTTATCTATACTTTTTTAAAAACATGTTTAAGATATAATAGATACTAACCACGAAAACCTAATTTTGATTAGTAAACATCGATTCATTTGTGATTTATTTGAATCAGTACGTCTTAAAGTTGGTTATGAACATGTGTGAGTTCTTTGAATCACGACATCTTAAAGCTTAATTTTGTTAAACAATAGAACACCGTATATACACTATACCATATATAACATCATTGATATTCCAGTACAAAAATAAAATAATGTATATGTGAATCGTTGTAATAAAACATGTTTTATAAGTCATTACATTGTACAAAGTATAAGATAATATCATTATATATATTTGAATCGAACTCTAATATAACATGTTTTATAACTCACATAATTTTAGGTGAAGGTACGATGAACTCTAGAAAAAACATATATTTCGGTCTACTGTTGAGTATAAACTTCAATGATCATATCTACTGATTTGCCAAATGATATTTATTTACATGGTTTAAATTGACTGACTAAATAATGTCTTGAGATAAAGTATATATTTAATAAAAGCTAATTTAAAGATATGTAAAAATAATAGGAAGGTTAGTTAATATGATAATATATAAATAATAGGAAGGTTAATTCATAGATAAGTCACAACATATTCAACAGGTCTAAAAAAAGTATCCCATGGTAATTTTCAAATAGGACTCTAATTTAATATATCAGATAAAAGCGTATTTTGGAATAGAAATAGCTCATAAAAGAGCTGTGCTAATGTGCAAGAACAAACTAAAAGGAAATATATTTAGATTGTGACCAAGAATAAAGTGATTTATAATTGGTTAATAAAATATTAAAAAGAGTGTTACATCAATGCAACTTTCTCTCTCTCAAGATTACATCTCTTGTTTATATAAAGAAAAATTAGAAAAATAGGACACTCTCAACTTAGATTTGTCAATCTAAAACTTTATGAACTTTTTTTGTCCCATTAGAATTTTAATTTCTGTAAATACTATTATACCCGTAAGTTAATCTAAATTAAATATATTTAGATATTTTTATTAGTTTTCTTAATACAAATTTATAATAAAGTAAAAAAAAGAAGAGGAATGCGATGGCACACGAGAGTTTTGATATACCGGTTGATCGTAGAAGATATGGAGATCTAAAGGTGGCACACACAGGTTTTTCTAGGTTTTTCTTCATGCGGAGAGGTTCATGAGACTTTATTACTCTCAAATTGGAAATTTTGTGGAATACCATTCGGAAGGGATTCGAACCGATGGGTCTGTGGTGATCGCAGACATAAAGTTCTTGATTAGATCCTTTGCTAATGTTGGCCATTAAATCAGAGTCACCAAAATTATTTATGTTTTTAAGTTTTGAAAACTTGAAATTGAAAGATACATGCTAATCTACACGTTTAAACTATTCCCAGCAAGAAAAAACACAAAAATATTGGACGAAATCAATCAAAGAAAGCATGGCAGCTCTGTAAAAATGTCTATGTAACCCTAAAACCCGTTGAGAAAGATGATGATTTATTTACGGGAAAGTGTCAAAAATACCATTTTCAAGCTACCACTTTTCATGTTTACACTAACCAACTT
>OVBX01002294.1:0-17193 GCA_900406325.1 Erucastrum elatum | reverse complement strand
TTCACTGGAAGCAAGAATCAGTCATCCCACCAAATTCGCTGATGTCCATCAACAAGAGTATCCACATGTACACTTGCTGTAGGGAGTAGGGCCAAGCTTCTTTATCCATTTGTACACCATAGCCCATGTACAACAATGCCACTAGTCCTATTAACTTTCTGATGAAGCAGATGAAATCTCAAATTTGGATATTTATGGAAACAAAGATTTCTCAACTCACACATATTATATAGATTTTCCTTCATATTTTTATTTGTCTGTTTGTTTTTGGTTTTAAATTTTCTACATAAATGATAAGTTGTTATATTTATTGTCGTACACAACACATGTTTTTTTTCCATTTTTGTACACATGAAATTTGAGTTGTTAGTAACTATTATACTACTGAAGTTTAAACGGGATTAAAAACATGTTACAGACTCGTTTACACAATTATCTTGAGTTTTTTTTTATGTCCACATATAATTTCCCAGTACACATGGAGATCATTAAAGGTGGACATGCTTAACCAAACCTGCAAAAGATAGAATTATCTAAAAGAGTCGTTTACATGCCACTAGTATCCATGTGTACAAGTAATAAAAGAAAACCTGAACAAGACGTACACTGTCGTCAATATCCATGTATACAAGATTTTAATGTGTACACAAGTACACCGTGCACTTGTACACCGTGCNCAAGATTTTAATGTGTACACAAGTACACCGTGCACACATCTATTCAACTAAAACAAAAACATAAACTACATATCTCTAGGTCGTTCTTGACATCTAACAGGGGCTGGAGTACATACAATCAAGTTTTGGTGCAAATTCAAAAGGTTAAGTGTGCACATTTGGTAAGTCTGGGTTCAAAACCAAAGAAAACAGAACATGAGGGAGCATATGTTAAAAAGAAGGAAATTGACCATTATACATGTCGATTATCAATACTGCAGCCCATCAAATATCTGGTGACATTGATTTCATGGCGAGTGAGGAAGATGGAGACGTGGTGGTGATAGGAACATAAAACCCCAAATCAAAACCCTAATCCACCAAATCCGAATCCTATTGCACCAAATCGAGACCGTTGGGAATTGAATCGTGATCTGCCGAAACTGAATCGGAATAGAACAAAAAACGGAACCCTAGATGAACATAAGCAGATCTGCAACTCCACCCTCAAACAAACCTCTACCTTTCCCCTTAGCAGCTCGTTTCTTTCGAGATGGCATCTTCTTGTCTGTCGAAACCTCCGCAGGAACTCTCTCACGAAATTCTCTCCACCAAAGCTCTCTGTATTTTACCCTAACTGACGGAGAAAAAAATTATCCAGCACCGATGTTTTCTAAACTCCTCTTAGGTTAATAAAATAAAAATTAGAAATTAACCAACGCAATTTCAAATTTTAAATCTTCTAACCAACTCAACCAGAATGGTATAGCAAATTACCTAGATACCCACTATTAGTTAGTCTTTTAAAGGGGCAAAGGAGTCTTCAACCACATGAAAGTGTCTTAGTAGCAGATTGTGTTCTCATGTGTAATAAAAAGAAATAAAGTGTCTTAGAGTGTTATAAACTCATGGAACATATTCACTTTCTCCAAATTATCAATTAAATATTTATCTAGAAAGTGGTGTGTCAATAATAAAGAACCACAAGTTATTATTTACATTTATTTATGATTTGTTTTAAAATTATTTGGTAGCAGGTTTCAGCGGTCAGTTATGAGACTATGATTATCGCAAGGACAATTTTAGGTACTAAAAATCAGAAAACAAAGGATGCGAAAAAGACAAAAAGGACGACACAGCAAAGACGACGAAAGACGTACTTTATTTAACATTTTTTTCCTTTTAGTCCTCTTCTGTGATTTGTGGTTCCCTTTCTTTCTAAAGACTTTGCGATAATAATAGTTTTAATATATAAAATACACGTTATAACTATATATTTAATTATTTATATAGGTATAAGACATTTGGCTACACAACTAAATATTGTTTTTTTTTCTCTTAGCTATGCCACCTAATTTCTCCTTATTTTAATAAGTTTAGTCATTTTCATTATTTCATTTGTCGTTCCAAAATCTCCATCTAACCGTTGAAGGGCAAGGCTACATCTAGCATTATTCAAAGCAAGATTTAGAAAAATTATAACAGACTCTTAAGTCAACAATTCTTTCAAAAACAATTTATTGAACATGACTTGATATAATTATAATCAAACTCCATGATAATTGCGAGAACAAAAAAAAAATTCTATAACTGGGACTTGAAAGAAAAGATAACATTTCAATAAAAGGGGCATAAACACTGAGTATCAATATATTATCAACCATTAATAATAGTTAACAATGGAAAGTAACCTTAATTAAACAGCTTCTTCTTTCTCCTTTTATCCGTCAATTTTAATTCGATCCGTTATTCGTTTCGATTTGATCGGAAATTTTGAATATTCATTTTTTAACAAATTGAAGCAAATAGTAAAATCCAATATCTGTCAAAGACGAAGCAAATCACAAATACTAATATTTTTATACACAAATATCCGATCAGATCTGTTATATACATATATGTATACATGTTTATAAAAGTATACAATATATATACTTTTATATCTCTATATAAGTTTTATAATGTTTTTATTCACTAAATTAATTATTTAGTTATAAAATTTTTTGAAAATATATAATTTTTTATAAAAATGTAATGTAATATTATTATTTAATATCATATTTTCTTCTTTTTCTTTTTTTTGGTTTTTTCTAATTTTTATTATATTTTACAGATCGAATCGGATATCCGGCAAAAATTCGGATATTTGCAGATATTCAAAACACCGAATATCCAAAAAATTACGGATCAGATCGGATCAAAAAATCGAATATTCGTAAAAAACAAATCAGATCACGGATATTCTTAAAACTCCGGATATCCGCTCCGTGTCCACCCATACAACTTTGTCTAATTCTACAGTTTCAGTAACAAATTTAGAGAAAATAAACCAAACACCCCGACTCTCTCTGTCCTATTTTTCTCTCTCTAGAAGTCTGCATCTAAAGGCCCACCACTTGCTGTAGATCTCTAGCGTGTTGAAGTCAAAAGTAGCCATTTCTCTATCTCTCTCTATCGCTTCATCTTCATTGATCGTCAACTAAAAATGGCGCCAACCAGAAAACCACATGTTGTATATTCTCACAGATTCCTCAAGGGCTTAACTGATTCTTGACTAAAAGCACACTTCTTCCTTCTTTTTGTCTCTGTCCTTGAAATGCGTGTGTGGGTGGTCGTCATCGTCCTCACGGAGCTACTACTACTATGCTTCTTCCGGGACTCGGAATCTCAGACTCTCACGTGTCACCCACGTGACCTTGAGGCCCTGCGCGACTTCATATCCAATCTCAAACCAAAACCAGACGATTGGTCCATCAACGACGATTGCTGCAACTGGACCGGAATCACCTGCAACAACAACAACTCTTCTTCTTCCTCAGACAATCGCGTCACCAAGCTCGAGGTCGGGAACAAAAAGCTGTCGGGGACACTGTCCGAATCTCTAGGGTGGCTAGATCAGATCACGGTCCTCAACCTCTCACGGAACTTCATCAGAGACACGATCCCTCTCTCGATATTCAATCTAACGACTCTGCAAACCCTCGATCTGAGCTCTAACGATCTCTTCGGAGAGATACCGAGCACCGTGAACCTACCTTCGTTACGAAGTCTTGACCTCTCCTCAAATAAACTCAATGGGTCTCTCCCCTCTCATCTCTGCCGCAGCGCTGCGCAGATCAGAGTGATAAAACTCGCCGTTAACTACTTCTCCGGAGACTTCCCTCCCGGGTTCGGAGACTGCCTCCTCCTCGAGCATCTCTGTCTCGGCACGAACAACCTCACCGGTAAAATCCCACGAGATCTGTTTCGTCTCCAAAGGCTGAACCTTTTAGGTGTCCAAGAGAATCGTCTCTCTCGTCCGTTGAGTCTTGCAATCGGTAACCTCTCCGGCCTCGTTCGTCTCGATGTCTCGTCGAATCAGTTCTCGGGAGAGATCCCTGACGTGTTCGGGGAGATGACGAAGCTGAAGGAACTGTTAGCTTATAGCAATAGATTCACCGGAGGGATCCCTAAGTCTTTGTCCAATTCGCCGTCTTTGAATCTGCTTAACCTGAGGAACAACTCGTTAACCGGTCCTTTGGAACTGAACTGCACGGCGATGGTTGGTATAAACTCTCTTGATTTAAGTACTAACCGGTTCAACGGCTGGTTACCTGAAAATCTCCCGGTTTGCAAGCGGTTAAAGAACGTTAACTTCGCGCGTAACTTGTTCCACGGACAAGTCCCCGAGAGTTTCAAGAACTTTCAGAGCCTATCGTTCTTCTCCTTATCCAACTCAAGCGTGTCCAACATCACATCAGCGCTAAGGATTCTACAAAGCTGCAAGAACTTGACGACTCTTGTTATCACATTAAACTTCCACGGAGAGGCTTTACCTGGCGGAGACTCGAGTCTTCTCCGTTTCCAGAAGCTCAAGGTGCTTGTAGTTGCCAATTGTAAACTTACCGGTTCAATGCCTAGATGGTTAACCTCGAGTAACGATCTTCAGTTATTAGATCTTTCTTGGAACCGGTTAACCGGAGCTATACCGAGATGGATAGGTGACTTCAATGATCTTTTCTACTTGGACTTATCTAACAACTCTTTCACAGGAGAGATCCCAAAGAGCTTAACTAAGTTACCAAGCCTCACAGGCAGAACCATTTCGTTAGATGATGAACCATCTCCTGACTTCCCTTTCTTCATGAAGAGGAACGAGAGAGCGAGAGCTTTACAGTACAATCAGATCGTCCGCTTCCCGCCGACGATTGAGCTTGGTCATAACAATCTCTCTGGACCTATCTGGGAGGAGTTTGGTAATCTCAACACGCTTCATGTGCTTGATCTGAAATGGAACGAGTTGTCTGGTTCTATCCCTAGCTCGTTGTCTGGTTTGACAAGCTTGGAGGTTCTTGATCTTTCTAATAACCATCTCTCCGGTTCGATCCCGAGTTCTTTGCAGAAGCTCACGTTCTTGTCGAAGTTCAGCGTTGCAAGTAACAATCTCTCTGGGAGGATACCTTCTGGTGGTCAGTTTCAGACGTTCCCTAACTCGAGCTTTGAGTTTAACGATCTCTGCGGGGAACATAGGCTCCCCTGTTCTGAAGATGCAGTGAATGAAACAACAACGTTGATCATACATTCAAGAAGAAGAAGAAGCACAGAAGCTGAGATTGGTATAGCGGCTGGGATCGCGTCTGGTTCTGTCTTCCTTCTTCTCACTATTCTCGCTTTGGAAGTCTTCTCGCCAAATATACTAGAAAAACTAAAGAAATTGTTTAAAATACACTAGGGTACTATTTTCAAAACTACAATTAATCAAAAATGAGGAAACTTCTTCTATAAACACTCGAGAAGTCTTCTCCTGAAAGAATTCTCTGGAAGTATTCTATAGAAAGTCAATCTTTTTATAACCGTTAATTACAAAACTAATCTGATTAAAGAAGATTTTAAGTGAAATCTTTTCGTTTTCTTTGTTAACAAATAAAAGTTTGACAATTTTCTTGAAAAGTGGCTTCAACTGCAAAACTAACATAAACATTGATAAAAAAAACTTTCATAAGAGTATTCTCTAACCAAAAAACTTAGATGAGAGTTTATTTTAGACAAATATATGTGTGTAAAATATATATATATATATGTGTGTGTGTGTGTTGTAAATAGAGCCGTGCCTCATATTTGTTAGACTACAAGCAAAAAAAAAGTTGGTCTTTCATGTATGTGTTTATGATCAAGCAACAAGTATTCAACAATTTTCCCAAGATTTCATTATAACGTATGAAAAATATATATAAGCAAAAAGGCATAAAATGCATAGCTATGCGAAAAATATTCTATTTTTTGATTCATGCCAAGAGCCTTGAGAAACTTTTACCACTTAAAATTAACTGAGTATTTAATGTTACCAATAAAAAGAAAACTAACTGAGTCTTTAACAAATTGGCCGCTAATTTTTTATTTCATATTAATTAGAACTGAAGCATATGCATGATGTGTTTATATCCAAGCAAGACACTGGTTGGAAAATAAAGAGTTGAAGAACTGATTTTATATTTATATATATGTTTAATCGATGGAGACAAAAAAATGTGGGATAGGGGACCACTTTACTTTTTTTGTATTATTTGTTGTATGTGTTTTTCTAGAGTAGTGAAAAGAGATTCTTCTCATATATTTTTCTGTGTACAACACATTGCTATTTATAGCAGTCCAATATTAGACTACATGTAATGGAGGTGTTGAATAAAGGATTCAACAGTTGAATCACTACAATGGATGTGTTGAAAAATGAAATTTGATGATGTGGATTAAACTGTGCTGAAAAGATTTAACTAGGTGAATAAGAAGAAAGTGAAGACCACCGACGACAAATGCCGCTTTCTAAATATTTTAGATATATTCATATCCTCATAGTTATTTAAAACCAATAATTTTATTATAAATTAAATAATTTATTTTTATTTCTTATATGAAAATTTATTATTTTAAATCTTTTATTTAATTTGGATATAGAAAAAAAAATTATTAATTAGTAAAATAGGATGTTGAATTTTATTCAACAAAACCAATGTAGTGGGTATGAGTTGAATATGTGTTGAATGATGAGTTGAAAGAAAGAGAAAATGATGTGGAATGTTAAAAAATGATGTGAAGGATGTTGAATCTTAAAACCATTGTATATAGTCTAAGCTTAGTCATTTCCTCTTTAAAGAGACGAAGACATGTGAGTGATGAGAAGGAAAATCAGTTTTCAGTGTGCCACATGTGTACCCCACGTGTAAGAAAATGGGGAATCATTATCTTTTAACACTCACCCTTGATTATCCATCTTGGTTTATGTAGTGCCTCGTTAAAAACCTCATCATGGAAAATTCTCATGGGATAAAAACCATGACGAGGAGAAAAATAGTACACTGACGTAATCTCTGAGAATAATAAACATAGATTTCTCTTCACATGTCACGCAAATACCGCATTCCGATACCGTAAATGTGTTTTCGGAATGTTTTAGTTGGAAGAGCTTTGGTGAACAAGTCAGCCGGATTTTCGCATGATTATATATACTCAATGTCCACTTCTTTATTTTTCTCGAGCTCTCGAATGTACGAGAAAAATCTTGGTGGGATGTGCTTCATTCCATCGCTCTTGATATAACCATCTTTGAGTTGAGAGATGCAACCTGAGTTATCTTCAAAAACTTTCGTTGGCTCTTTTTTGTTAACTATTCCACTTGAATCTTGTATGTGGTGATTCATTTTCATTGACTGCAACCTCACACATTCTCGACATGCTTCGTGAAGCGCAATAGTTTCTGCATGATTAGAGGAAGTTGCAACCAGAGTTTGTTTCTGTGACCGCCAAGAGATCGCGGTTTGACCAGTTGTAAAAACATAGCCGGTTTGCGATCGAGCTTTATGAGGATCTGATAAGTATCTTGCATCTGCAAAACCAACCATACCGTACCTTGAAGGTAACATAATAAGTGCTTTATTTTGTTCCAATGTCTGAGAATCGGAGCACAACTATATCTTGAAAGTAGATTTGTGGCAAAAGCAATGTCAGGTCTGGTATTGTTTGCAATATACAACAGCCCACCAATAGCACTCATATAAGGTACTTCCGAACCTAATATCTTATCGCTATCTTCACAGGACCTAAACGGATGTCTTTCAACAACGAGAGATCTATCAACCATTGGAGTACTCAAAGGAGTCGTTTTGTCCATACAAAAATGTTTCAATAATCTTTTCGTATAGTTTGATTGATACACAAATATTCTTTCACGGAGATGCTCTATCTGGAGCCCAAGACAATAATTGTCTTGCCGAAATCTTTCATTTCAAACTTTTCTTTCATATGAGTTCGTGCATCATCAACCTCCTTTTGAGTTTAAATTATGTTCAGGTAATCCACATATACAGCAATGATCACAAAGCCAGATGACGATTTTTTTTTATAAAAAAACATGGACATATCGCATTATTCACATATCCGTTACTCAAAAGATATTCAATTATGTGATTGTACCACAAGCGTCCGGATTGCTTTAATCCGTAAAGTGATTGCTGTAACTTGACCGAACAGACCTCTCTAGATTTTTCTTTCAATGCCTCTGGCATTTTCAATCCTTCAGGGAGTCTCGTATATATATATCATTATCTAACGATCCATACAAATAAGCAGTCACAACGTCCATGAGATGCATTTCAAGATTTTTTGATGCCGCTAGGCTCATCAAAAATCTAAATGTAATTGCATCCATTACCGGGGAATATGTTTCCTCAAAATCATTTTCCGGTCTTTGAGAAAAACCTTGGGCAATTAATCGGGCTTTATATCGCGTTACTTCATTCTTTTTATTTCCTTTTCTCACGAATACCCACTAATACCCAACATAATTTATATTCTCAGGCGTTATGACTATAGGTCCAAAGACACTACTTTTATTCATGGAGAGTAACTCAATTTGAATGGCCTTTTTCCACTCCTTCCAATCATGTATTTTCTGACATTCTAAAATAGACCTTGGATCGGGATCATCAATCTCACGATTGATCTCTTCGTACACAGAAAAGGAGAACATTCCATCAACATCTTTTATCTTATTTATAATCAATAACTTTTGATCATGGGCGTAGTTTATGGAAATCTCATACTTTTATGTTCCCTCCTCGTCATCTAGATCCTTATCTTTATTTGGTTCTTCTTGAACCTCATTTATGCATTCTTTCAGACTTTTTTTCAATATCATGTTCTTCTGGAACCTTTCCACTTTGCTCAACCAATATTTTTTTCTTTCGGGGATTTTTATCTTTAGAACCCGCTGGTCTCCTTCTCTATAATTGAATCCAAGGTTCATTAATTTTGTTTACATCACTTTGTTTCTTGGGAACATCAACTCTTGATGGAAAATTTTCAGCAGGTACACATGATTTAGTCACCCTTCTTGTATCTGTGAACGCATCAGGTAACTGGTTTGCCAAATTATGCAAATGCACAATTTTCTGAACTTTCAGCTCCCTTTGATTTGTAGGGCGATCAAGGTGTAACAACGACGGTGTACACCATGCGATCTCTTTAGGAATTTCTCTAATTCCTCCCCTAACGCTTGAAATTCATCCTCATTAAAATGGCAATCGGCAAACCGTGCGGTAAACATATCACCAGTTGATGTGTTATGTCCGGGTTGTGCTTATGTTCGTTTCATCTCAGATCTTCTCTCTACTTTTGTTTGAAAGATAGTTTGGTGGTTCTTCTTGGTTCATGGGTACTCTCGTTCTACTCCGCCGCTTCGTGCTAGGTCCAATCCCTTCTTGGGTCAAGCTTGTTCGATGTTATACGTCAACCATTGTTGTTGTAGGTTAAATGAATTGCACTTGTGGCTTCACTGAGATCTCTGATTAATTTGGGATGAGGGTTTAGCAAGAGATTCATATTTATCTTTTCTCGAGTCAGTTTGCGTTGGCTGTAAAGCAAGTCTCTACCGATGAAACATTCTCAGTCAGAGGAATAAAGACCTTTGAAATTGTCTAAGTAGCCAGATTGGTAATTTACTCTGCTATGGAGATAGCAAGTAATGTCTCCTTTGGTTACAACTTTGAGAAAGCTGGATTTGAAGAATAAATGCCATGGAACGGGTCAACAAAAACCAGTATATTGGTTGGATTTTTTTCTCATATGGGTTGTTCTTTTTGCTTGTTTGAACTGTACTTATATCACCTACTGGTGAGTGTCTACTCATGTTTTGAATTTGTACTCTCGGAACTGTGTTCCTCTGAATTTTGAATAAACAGTGCTAAAAAAAATATTATCATTCTCTTCTGTGGGCCCATTGTTGTTATTTGTGGTGGTGCTAACAGAACATAGACCACACACCCAAACACACGGAGATTGGATACAAATGGTTTTTGCCCAGATGCCAACTGTAATGGGGAGTACTTATGATATGCATTCGGTCTTAACCGAATCAGTGTAGTCGCATGCAATATAGCATGACCCCATACATAAATTGAGAGCTTTTTCTCTATACTAACGGTCTTGCAATCAACTGCAACCGTTTTATCAATGACTCGGTCATGCCATTTTGTGTATGCACATGAGGAACCAGATGCTCAACATCAATCCCCATTGACATACAATAATAATCAAAGGCTTGCGATGTAAACTCACCAGCATTATTAAGCCTTACTTTCTTAATGGCATACTCTGAGAAATACGTTCTCAGCTTTATTATCTGGGCAATGAACTTTGCGAAAGCCGTATTTCGTGTGGTCAAAAGACACACATTTGACCATCTAGTAGATGCGTCAACCATTATAATGAAATACTTAAACGGCCCACACGGTGGGTGAATTGGCCCACATATATCACCATGTATTCTTTCTAAATATATTGGTGATTCATTACCAACCTTTGCTGGTGATGGCTGAGTTATAAGTTTTCCTTGAGAACATGCATTATATGTAAACTCGCCCATTTGCAAAATTTTTCTGTTTATCAACGAATGGCAATTCGAATTTTGCGTTATCTTTCTCATCATGACTGAACCAGGATGTTCTAGCCTCTCATGCCAGATTTTAAATGTATCAGTAAACTTCATGTTTACCACAACATAAAACTCACTCATGTTTATTTTCGTACTATACAGTCCAGAGGATAACATCTTTAATTCTTCCAATATATGTTTCCTCTCGGAGTTAATGCAAAGAAATTCAATACCATATTTACTCATAGTCTCAATATGATATCCATTACTTTAGATATCCTTATAACTTAATAAATTTCTTTGAGACTCGGGGGAATACAATGCGTTACTTATTTTAAAAAGCGTTCTCCCTGGCATTGAGAATTTCGCTCTTCCAAAGCCCACAGTAATCTTTGCATTACCAGATATTGTACTTACGCTTCCAGTGTAATTTCTCATTTTGAGACTGAAAAAATATTTCTTATTTCTTGCTATAACGCCATATTTCTTATACAATGCGTTGACGCACTATACGCCAAGTGCATATCTCCATCCATAGTCTCAAACTCTGGCATTCTTTCTGAATTTAAAATAAAAGATATATATTATTAAACATTAAACTTAAAATATAAGATATATCTTACAACAAACGAAATAGAAACTATAATACAGTACACATCATATCGATCTTATTAAACATCGATATTTTCTGGTTCAACCAGAAAATCTATACGTCGAGATGAGGATCATTATTTAAACCATGAAAGGATGGTGCGGGTTCATCAGAGATGAAGTTTGTTTCACTTTTGTTATCTTTTTCCTTCAGGGATGCTTTATACAAATCGATCAAGTGTTTTGGCGTGCGACAACTACGTACCCAATGATTTTTCATGCCGCATCTGTAGCAAACCTTATCTGTTTGCCTTTTATCATCCCGGTCCCTTTCATTCTTGTGGAAGTACTTATTATACTTTTCATCATATGGACGGAATCTTCTTCCTCGTCCTCTTCCAAGACCATGATCTCGACCACGTCCACGTCCTCGTCCTCTCCCACGACCATGATCTCGACCATTATCATTACTGGATAATGCAACATTCGCTTCGGGAAATGGTGTAGATCTAGTGGGACGAGCCTGATGGTTTAACGTCACGAGTTGATTATTCTGCTCCGCTACAAGGAGTACTTGCATCAACTCCGAGTAACGGGTATATCCATTCGCCCAGTACTGCTGCTGCAGGACTACATTTCCAGGATGGAACATGGAGAAAGTTTTTTCGATCATATCATAATCACTTATTTTCTCTCCACAAAACATTATCCTCGATGTAATTCCGAACATAGCGAAATTAAACTCACTTACACTTTTTTAGTCCTGGAACCGGAGATGGATCCACTCGTGTTTGGCTTTTGGTAAGATCATATATTTCTGGTGATCAAACCTCTTTTTTAGAGATTTCCAGAGGTCCCAAGGATCCTCTTTCTTAATATACTCATCTTTTTAACCATCATGTATGTGGTGTTGCAAAAATATCATGGATTTTTCCTTTTTCTCATCCGACACCGTTTTAGTATTATCGATGGTTTCCAAAAGCCCGATACCTCGTAGGTGCATTTTTGCACCTACTGTCCAGATCATATAATTATTTCCTGCATATCCAGGACATTTATTTTGAGATTTGTTAAATTCGACATGATAACTGTATTCATAAAATAATATTATAAATATATAATATAGACGGGAATCAAATGCATAATTTAAAAGTTTAAAATAAAAGCATAAAATAAATACATAAATTAAATTGCAGAAATTTAAAGAGCGGCTTAGTCTTTCATATGATCCGAGGAGTCATAGACTGCCTTATTGATCATTTTTAAAAGTCAGAGGAGGCAAGCCTACTGTGTTGATTTTTTTCAAATTTTCAAGATCGGAGGAGACAAAGTCTGCCATTTTGATATTTTCTTATTTCAAGGTTCGAGGAGACATAGTCTACCATATTAACCTTTTCTTTTTATACACGGAGGTAAAACTTACCACGTGTTTCTCTAATCGTGGAGGCCTAGCCTACCATAACCATCCGCCGGGAAAGGCAGCGCCTATCATCCCAAAATATAAATGGAAAAGGCTTAGCCTCTCACTCCAAAATAATAATAAATTTTAAATAAATTAAATATATTGAAAGATATAAATTTAGACATTACCTCGTTTGTTTTAGGATGTTTGGTATAAGAGCGACCAGCAGAATCTTGCTAGAGCTTACTCGTGCTGATAACGTGTTGTAAAATAAAGAGTTGAAGAATTGGTTTTATATTTATATATTTGTTTAGTCGATGGGGACAAAAGAGAGGTAGGATAGGGGACCACTTTACTTTTCGTGTATTATTGTTGTATGTGTTACGAGAGAGAAGAAGTAGTGAAAAGAGATTTTTCTCATATATTTTTTTGTGTACAATACGCTGTTATTTATAGCAGTCCAATATTAGCTTAGTTATTTCCCTCTTTAAAGAGATGAAGACACGTGAGTGATGAAAAGAAAAATCAGTTTTCAGTGTGTCCCACATGTACTCTATATGTAAGAAGATGGGGAATCATTATCTTTTAACAATGTGATTTTTTTAAATCATTCTTAGATTCAATGAGGTTCACGTTTAGATTCTCCAAGCACCCATCACTTCTTGATGAAAGTCACTTGTTTATGACCAAGAATCATCAACTTGAGTAATTCTAATAAGATTATAAATTTTGAAATTCAAAAGTTCGATTTTCAGAATGAAATAAGGAAGGAATTGAAAGAGAAATGGTTTGTGTGCGTATGAAATAAGAATATGAAAATGAAAATGTTTATTTTATGTGTATTTAGAGCTTGAAATAAGTTATTTAAAATGATTGGTATACTGATGATAATAACAGTGTTGAAAATAAAAGAAGAAGATAATAATGATTGAATAAAACAAGTATTTTAAAAATAAATAAATAAAATAATAGTGATAATTTCGTGAATAATTCAAATTTCTAGGGTGAATAAGCCAAATAAATTTTCAAAAAAAAAATCATGGATTAGTTTTGCATTTTACTTTTTGTTTTGGATCATATTTTAAAAATCTCTTTTTTATTTTCCTTTCGTAATTTTTAGTGATTTGGAGGATTATTTTCTGTCGTTACACTATTGATTTTTAAACTTTTCTTTGTTTTGTGAAGATTTAAGCTCTACTTTTAGATGAGATTTCGAATATTTTAACTTTAGTCATAATCTACATTACTAAAACTTAAGTAGAAATTAGATTTGTCTGGAAGCATAGATAGCAGTTTAAGAAAATGTTTGTTTGGAAATATATATATAGCAGTTTAAAAAAAATATTTGTTTAGAAAAATAAATAACAATATATAAAAAATATAATGTTGTTTCAAAATATGGATAACAGTATAATAAGAAGAAAAAATAATTAAATGGGATAATGTTATAGTTAAAAATCGAAAGTCTGTTATATTATGAAAATTATATATTTGGGTCAACTTTAAAATATACGACAAATAAACTAATTAATTAATATTTGATCCTCTAAAATAATCATAAATTAATAATTTAAAGTTGATTTATATCAGTCATTGATTTAAAATATGCATATATTCAAAATTTTGTTTTTACTAAAATATTTTCCAGTAACCATTAAAAACTTATTTCAATATATATAAGAAAAATAAAATAAAAACTCAATTTCACATATCAACTTAAATTATTAATTTTATTTTTCACATTCAATTTTAAAATATTATTTATTATTATTAATAAGATGTTACATATAAAATACTATTAATTATATGATTACTTATATGATGGTACTTATAAAATAAAATTAATAATCCTAAGAAATATATATGATATATAATACTGACTAGGGGTAAGCTTTCGGGTATCAGTTGTTGGGTTTGGGATTTCCGGGGTCAAATATTTCAAACCCAATCAGATATTTTTTAATTTCTTTCCGAATTATATACGAATATTTGCGGGTTCGGCATGTTCGGATAACCATTGAAATTATTTTTAAAATTTTAAAATTCATTATATACTTTAAATTTCTCAATATATGTAAATAAAAAATAATATATTACATATAAATTTGTATAACATATGTCAGAATACCTAAAACTAACATATAAATTAGTTTTATTTAAATATTGGATTGAGAATCAATAATAATTTTATGTATTTTTGGTGTTTTAATTATAACTTTAACTATTTTAGATATATGTTTTTATTATTTGTGTATATTTTCAAGTATATAAACTAACTTAAAATTGTCATATATATTCTGGATGTTTTATATACATTAAATACAAAAATAATTAATATATCTATGTATATAAATATTTTCAGATATATTTGGGTATCCGAAAAATTTCGGTTTGATTTCTGTTCTTAAAATATCAGAATTTTGAATAATTTGAATATTTAATCAATTTTGGTTCAGATTTAATACTAATTTTTTTTGGATTGCGATTGATTCAGTTCTTCAGATTTGTATTTTTTTATCAAGTATTACTATTTGACGGAAAAAATAAATAAAAACATATTTTTGAAAATGTATCCGTGCGGTCGCGTTAGTCATAATCTAGTAATTTCTTAAATCTTATATGTATATAAAACTTATATTTAACGCTTCTTTTCCAGTCCTTTTCTTTATGTAAACGTAAAATAATCTTAATAACTTTCTTCTTTAATCACTTTAGTGTCTTTTAATACAAATATTTAATTAATAATACAACAAATATTATACCAATATTAAATATTGTTAATATATGATATAAAAACTATGTGCATTATTATGAATAACATGTTTATTGAAGATGAACATAATATCATCGCACCGATTATAAATGTAAAAATGACTTCATTTTTACAAATGGAAATGAAAATGAAATAAAATGTTTTTTTTCAAAACTTTTTAGTTCGTAGTATCTAAATTAAAAATAAAGAAACTCATTTATCACTTCAAAATGCCTTAATTAATCATATATAAAAAATCATTGTAAAGGTAAACATAATAAATAATTATGTACCTTATTTAAATTTAATGCACTATTTTGAATAATTTGTTTATATGCACACTTTTAATAATATAATATATAATTTAGTAACTTTTTTATAATATTTTTTTGTATGTTTTAGAGTTATTATAAAATATTTATGATTTTAATTAAATTTCATCACACATAAAGACTATTATGGAAAATACAAAAGTTTAAAGTCTAATATAAGGTTTTTCTTTTGGAGAGAAACATCTTCAAACCTTATATTTGAGGTTTTTTCAAACCTTAAAATAAATGGAATTTTGAAGGTTCTCTTAATGTTAGACTCGAGTCAATGAAACAAAAATATATAAAACAAACCTCGATTTGTTCACAAACCAATTTTCAGGTTTGGATACAGCTATAGATCTGTTTATATGGTTAAACTGATATCGAAAAGAGAATATCCCATCTTTTCAATCAACGCGTCGTTTTTTTAAAGATGTTTTGTCATGACACTGAGAAGCTCCACATAAAATGAGATAGATACTTTGATAGTGAAATTGCTGCAGCTTTTCTTGTGTTGATTCAACATGCTGATTCTAGTTATGTCAAATACAATATGTAGATCAAAACCATAAAAAATCAAAACTGATAAAATCAAGTGTAGCCTTCCGCACAGCGCGACCCCTTAAAACATTTTTAAAGTTAGCACTATAATATGGTAGCGTTTGAATCATTTTAAAATACTTATAAAGAATAGTACAGGTGTCCTCATTTGCCGTCTCCTTCCTATCGATGTAGACTCATGAGAAGAGAGAGAACTCAATTTTATTGGCGAATCAACTTCTAACACATGGAAAAGTAAAAAAAAAAACATGACATTTTAAAATAAGAACGTTGATGCAAAAAGAAAATTGAAAGCCTATAAACTGATTTATATTTATTTATTTTCTATGTAAAATAAAAATCCTAATTTTTAACTGATTTATATTTATTTATTTTCTATGTAAAATGCAAATCCTAATTTTTCTCAACTATACTCACGATCCCACTATCTTTGGAATTGTTTATCATTTTTAATTAATGCTTCTACTTCAAGAAGTCTAGATTTCAATTCCCGGAGAACGTGCAATTATGTGAATTAATGGAGAATGGTTTACAAGAGATTTGCAACATAGCGTAATGAGTATTGTCAAAGGTGAATCTGATAGAGCGGCTCAAGTGATACAATCAGAGGTGAATTTTCATAGAACATGTAGAATTGTCGGCTGTAGAATTGTTTATAATATTTCTCGAGTTTGTATTAGCATAACATATCCAACGTTAAAAAAAAGTTTTTATATTTCTTATTTGTACATTATGTTATAAACAAAAATATCTAGGAATTATAGAAATGAAATAAATGTACAAGAGTATAAGACAGAAAACAAAAAAAAAACATGAGAGAAGAAGGATAACGACAAAAGATATTAACATCAGCTATCTATAAAATCAAGATTGGTTATGCAGCGGGTATGTTTTCCCTCAATTTGATTTTTCAAATGTAACGATTTTATTTGGGTTTAGGAAAACGATTAATATATAATTATTGGAGATATAAACAACAAGCTCTTTATTTTCTTTTAGATTTACCAAAAATATAA